>JAOEHY010032073.1:0-30644 GCA_025447955.1 Psilopsiagon aurifrons
CTGGTGGTGTTCAAGGCCAGGTTGGACAGAGCCTTGGGTGATATGGTTTAGTGTGAGATGTCCCTGCCCATGGCAGGGGGTTTGGAACTGGATGAAGTTAAGGTCTTTTCCAACCCTGACTATTCTGTTATTCTATTTTGTACCATATATATTTAGAGCTGCCTCAGTCAATCTCTTCTTACCTTTTTCAAGAATTGAGATTGGCTCTTTCAACCACTGGATACAAATCCTGCTTTAAACACTGTCAGAAAATGTGTATAGCTGTTGGAGTGGTCACAGAATCAGCTTATTTTGAACCCCTTTGTTAGATAAAGTAGAAATTCTCTGCTCTTCTAAGCTCCATGTGGGGCAGAGGTACTTTTAAAAGCTTCCACATTGGTCACCAAGTGCTAGAAGAGCGGGTAACCTGAAGAGTGGCTTTTTAGTGGCCAGCATCTGTAACCAGCTTTGCCCCTGCCCTGTGTCAGTAAATCAGTGCTATAAAGGTGAATTTTGCTGGAAGTCATGTGCAGAGAGCTTTCTATGTTGGCAGCATCCCCTGGGTGTCTCTGCTGAAGTGAGATAAGTGTCAGATGCGCACTTGTGTCATAGGGCATGTCTTGCTTCCTGCAGCACCGGCGCTCCCTTCTCCACCCTTTCTCAGTTCAGCTTCTGCAGATAGACTCCTCAAAGCTGTGAGCTTTCTCAGTCTCACCTGCTGTTGCTGTAGCTTGCTTCCTGTGGCAGCCTTTCCTCTTGCTGTCCTCAACAGCTTGGCTCCTGAAGCTATGTGAAAGCTGCAGCTTGCTGCCCACATGTCTCCAGTTAAGCAGGGTGGCCCAAAAAGCAACTGTTGGATGTGGATGGAGGGAACACAGCTCTGATGCAACTTTAAGATGTGGTCCCGCAGCAGTTTCTGAATCAAGCTGTTTGCTCTTCTGCTGTTTTTTTGGTTCAAATACTGACTTAAGTATGAGATTTTATTGATGAGGTGCTGCTTAGCTTTATCTGGTGCTTGACTTTAAATTAAGGGAATTGGTAATTTTGTTGGGTTGATGTTTTCTTTAAGTGAACTTATTAATCCACATGGTATGCTTGAGGCTAAGCACTGTGTTGCATATCTGGCTACAGGGCTCTGCACATAAATTCAGTGGTTGTGGACTCTCCCTGAGGACTTGGATCACATTTGTGAGCTGTAGGTCAGTCAGCAATATGCACTTTGCAGGAGAATCTGGAGGATGCTGCCAGTTCCTTATGTTTTTGAAACTCACATCATTGTGGTCTAGACTGTTGAACACGAGATGTGTGATGTCCTCTATTCTTCTGCAAGGGGGATGGTGGTGGGGATAAGGGAACAGGCCAGAAAAAAATTGTTGCTGGAGCTAATAAGAGGAGCTTCTTTCTGCACTTCCAGACTACAGTTCTTTATCCCTGCTGAACTCAAACAGTGGTTGAGCCCATTAATTGAGATTCGAGTATGCAGTCCCTAGTTCCTTTTGTCACAGGCTGCTTACAGAGAAGCCGGTCCTCCCTCAACAATTGGCTTTTAATTGAGTATTATTATAGGTGCAGACTGAAGTTTCCCTTAGATGACACTGAGCTGTGGAATTCAGCATAATAGTGGATGAAACTTTACTGTAAGCTTCATGTAAACCTGCCATTTCTTGCTGAGTCTGACTGTTGGCATTTTCTTGTGCTTTAATGAACAGCTGTGTGTCTTTTTCATGTAAAGTAGCCTGAAGCTTGTAATACTGAGCTAGTTTTAAATGGTGGTTGGGTGCATAAGATAATGCATAAGAAAGGCAGTAAGCTTGGGCGTATCAGTACCTTCAGAAATTTGATTCAGAATCTATAACTTTCTGTCCTGGTTTATGTCTTAACATAACAACAGTTACAATTAGGATGTGTAAGTAACTTGAAGGGTATAGTCAACTCTGTTTTGTTCGGTTTTAACAACTGGCTTTGTCAGAAATGATATTAAAAATAGCCCCAACTGAATAACTACCAACTACTGCAAAATGAACTTAGATGCTGTGTTGTCAACTGTGCAAAGACAACAGAGGGCGGGTGGAAAAAGTGCAATTTTTGTTTTCCTTTCGCAACAATCATGAGGGTGTTTTATCTCATAAAATGTTTTCAGATGATCTTTGCTGTGAGCACTTTTAGTCTTGGTATAAGGTGACACGTGTGAAGAAGCTCATTTTTTTCTGTAACATCAGCTTTTTCTCTTCAGGCTCTGCACTAAAATCACTAGGGATTCTTGAAAGGCTGAGTTCCTACTGCAGGCTGTAGTTAGGTACCAAAACACAGTAAGTGCCTGTGCGGGTGATGTTATATGTACTGTAGAGCACAGAAGTCGTACTTCTGGTTCGCTTGTGCTGAGTGCATCAAAGGTGGGCAAGCTTCCAGCTCTGCTATGTTATGGTGACTTTATTCAAATTGTCATAGTGGGGTGGAATGAGATGCCTTCCTTGGCTGTATTGCCCCCATCTGTGGCTCCAGATGAAGGAGGAGTGCTGTGTTCCCAGGTGAGTGAGGAGGAGGGTAGTAGAGATGGCTGGGAAGCTCCAAGAACCTTTGGTAGGGTTAAAGCTCTCTTTTGGACTGCAGTGTGGCAGGGCCGGGGCTGGTGCCTGGGGTGTACCTGCTGCTTTTCTGTTCCCTGATGAGCTTAGGGGTATGAAAAGGCCCTTTAAGACTGCTGGAAGGGGGCTTGGTTTAATTAAGTGTAATCCCTTTAAAAATTGCAAGCGCTTTCACATGACCTGATTCCAGTCTTACACTGACACAGAGGAGCCAGGGCTGTTTCAGTGGAGTGCTGACACTCAGGAAGGAGCCAGATGTCTGTGAGTATTGCTGATGCTGCAGGTGGGGGCTCTTCTGAGGTTGTGCAAAGCATGATGCCCTGGTACACTCCATGGGTCAGCATGTGACTCCTGCCCTTGCAGCAGGGCCCGTGTTGGCTGGCCAGCTTGGTGGAAAGTGAAGTACAACCCTGGGGAGCCAGTGTCCTCCAGAAAACACTTCTGTTTTGAGGAACAGAAGAAAAATTCTCATTATATTTACTATCCTGTTGCTAATCTTCTTGAAAACCAAAACTGGGAAGATTTCAGATTATTAGGGTGCCTTATGTGATCTAGAGTTCAGAATTTATTCAGCTTCACTGGGGTTTGATGTGATTCTCTGGTCAGAACTGTTGGAACCAATGCATGATGTTAGTTTAGTATCTTTATCTGCAGAAAATGCTGGGTGAAGTGGTGCTCTGTAGCATAGAGGGTCTATAAAGGATGGGCTGGAATTACTTATTAACTGAACATCTGTAATAGCCAATGGGCAGTTAAATATGGCTTTTCCCTATGCTATTTTCTCCAGAAATAGTCCACTTGGTGGCTTGAACTTGAGAAATATGAATATCTGAAACTTGAAGCCTGTGAACCAGCAGGGTATAACAGCTTCCTCACACTCAGGAAATTGAGGGAGGAAAGAAGCTTTAGCTTAGGGTCAGGATTTTGTAGAGGTTGATACCCTGTTGTGCTGACTCTACCTATTATTCTGACATGAATTTCCTAGTACTCTCTTCCTGTCCCAACTTCTGACAAACAGAACTGTTTTACTTACGCTGCTCAACGCACTGGGGCATTAGCACAAGTAGTACATCCGTTACTCAGTGTGACGGTATGTCTTTCCTGTTTGTCCTGCCATATGCAGCTACAAATTTTCATCTTAGGAAGTAGTTATAGCAAGTTATTAGTAGGTCTTACTGAGAGACTTGAAAGATAACTGATAATCACTGCTGCTAGCAAAACTTGGGGATCTTGGTGGGGCAGAAAGTGAGACTTGAAGGTATATTGGCAATATTAAAAATCTCTGAAAGGATGCTGCAGATGGGTGCCTGGTACCACTCTCTGTGTCCTGTAGTCTGCTAAACACTATGGGAGGAGGGTGGTTGTGTCCTGTAGCTTTTGAAAGCTTTTGCTTATCAAAAGGAGCTTTCTTTGGCTGCAGCTGCTCCGGGGGCTGGAACAGTGTCTCTTCCATGCAAGAGGTTTTGTCTGTGTAGGAGGTTCTTGCCCTTGCCACAGCACTGTCCTTGGCAGCAGGAAGCTCTTTAGTGCGCTATGGTAGTTTCAGTCTTTAGCTGTGCTTAGACTGGTAGAACAATGGTAATTCCTCAAATAGAGAAGAGGAAGAGTTGCTAGGTTTCTAGCTCTTTCCTGTAGCTGTTATGAAATGAATAGGTTAAATGTGGGCTTTTTTTCTGGAGTGTTTTTTAGCTTGGTGAGTGTAAATTTATTTGCTGGTTGAAATGTACTTGAATTTTCTTGTAATGTGCAAGATGGCCTTCTCTGGAAGCTTTTCATACAATGCTGCTAACTGTTTGTATGCAAAACATATGAAATGATGCTCATAAGATAAAAGAAGGCTATTTAGAGGCCACCTATTAAGGTTAAACTTCTGCTAGATCAAGATCTAACCAGAATTTAGAGGGCTGCAGACACAAACTAGGCTTAACAAAGCCGATGTTTTTCACAGCCTAACTTCTCAGCTGAGTGTTAGGTGAGTGTGAAACTAGTGATTAAAATGTCACTGGTACAGCCCAGGACATACTTTCTCCAGCTCAGTCCACTGATGGTTAACATTACTTTGCTGTTGAATGTGTTAAAGCTGTGTTCCGATCAGGGAAGCTAGTATTACCAGGGTGTGGTTCTCGAAAGCAACAAGCCTGTTTCCTGTGGTGTCTTAGCTCATGCTGTCTTACAGAGCAGGCTGAAGTTGCTAGTGCAGACCCCATTCAAGACTTTGCTGTTCCTAAACCTCAGGTTGCTTACACATCTTGAGCATAGGGGACTTCTGCTGAGGGGAGGAAAAAGTGTATCTCTTCCTATGGAATGTTCTGATTGAAGGATGATAACTGGTCAGACAGCTTAAGTGCATTTACATAAGTGATGGGTTCCAGCATGGAACCTTATTTTACTGTGCTGACAAAGATGCAAGTCTTAATTCAGACAGAATACTTATTTATGAGGACACTTACTGAAGGAGCTTTGTTTTAAATTTGAAGCTCTGGTCTGCTCGAAATAGCTATTTGGGCACAGGCTGCTAAGAGCTGCCACAAATGTTTCAGTTCTGTTTTCTGGTGCTTCCTCTGTGTTCAGATACTTAAATGTTCAATCGCCTATGTGCATGGTGAGAGTAGCTACTGTGTTTTATTCTTAAACAGGGGAGCACAAAGGCTGTTTTTCTTTCACTGTAGCTGGCACGTTTTGTGTTTGAGGTGAACATGAAAGACTTAAAAAGCCCTGGTAAGCAACTTGTTGCTCAATGGCTCACTTAATGTACCCCCTCTTATACTTAGATGTGCCCTATGGACATCTTTGCTCTGACTGGTGGGTATGCTGACAAGTCAGGCTTACCAGCCAGCACTCTTTCTGGTAGAAGAGACTGCTTCCAGGTACAAGTAGCAAAGCTGGTTTTGGGAGCGTTCAGCCCTCCTAGCAGCAGCTGGATTCCTGGATCACCAAAGCATTGTGAAATGAGACAATTGTCAACACTGTGGATCTGAGGAGAACAGTTTTTGGACAGTATAGCAAAACTTCAGGCAACTGCATGCTATTGAGAGCTGCTGTTTTTAAATAAAGCTCGATTGTGTATGAGTTTAGGTTGTTTGCTCAGTCCCTGCTACTTCAGTGCACCATTTGACTTTGTTATGTCAGAAGGTTCAGAGGATTTTAAAACCAAAGGATTTCAAAGCCAACTTATGAGAAAGCAGATGAGGAATGATGTCTTTGCTCCAGTAATGTCTATGTAGCGTTCCTTATGCATGCAACACTTCCTGACTTCAGTTTTGCTTGTTAAGCCTATGTTTAACCTTTATAGAACATGCTGAAATGTTCAGCTAACAACTTACAGCCTTTAGATTCATCATGAGGGGGTATCAAGTACAAAACAGTGCTGTGGCTAGGCTCAGGTAGGCTTTTGGTAAACTTCAAAATCTGTTTGGATATAATGGTCTCTTTTGGCACTTGACTTCGACTTAGTGAGCAGAATGCTTCTTATTTATGGGGAAAAAATGATTGTAGCTTTCTTGCAGTCTCCTGCTGCTGTCCTAGTGAGCAAGAAGTGAAATCTGTCCATGTACTCGACAGAAATACAGGGATCAGATCTGGCTGCTATCATGTCAGTATTGGGTGGTTCTTTGAATATTTCTCTGTTTACTCTAGCTTTTTGGTATTGTGTTGGCTTATAGTCTAAGTGTGAATTTGAGTTATTCTTACTAAAATTGTTCCCAGTACAGCTCCCCCCACCCTTCACCCCTTGAAGGTGGGTTGAGTATGCTGAAAGGATTGACTGCACTGAAGAGCAGACACATTAGGATTTGCTCATGGGGGGTAAATGGCCGTTGCAAAGAAGAGAACTGTGAATGCAAGGTGTGTAAGCTGGGGCTTGGTGCACCATGAATCTCTTCAGTGTGTGCAGCTTCAAGTTTTGAAACTTTGTCTTGATTGAAAAACATTGAAATGGTTTGAGCTAAAGCATCTGCAACTTTTGTACATAAACGAGGACATGTCTTTGTCTTTTTCAATTGGTAGGTATGCAAATGGAAATGAATTCTCAGCTTGGTGTACTTACAGGTCTTACTTTGCCTGGTCAAAAGTTAAGGCATCTGTGTTTAGGCAGGAGTATTCTTACCTACACCTAAGAATCTCCACAATGTTTTCCAGCAGTGTCCAGTTGTTGTGAATGCAATTGGCATGCTTTATACTAATCTTTGAGGTGAAATGCCTCTGCAGTTGTTAATGCTTCCAGGGACTTCCTTAGCATTCATCCTTCAGATGGAAGGGTTGGATGTCCGGTTGTTTGTACCAAGGTTAGGAACATTCTGCTTTTATGAAAGACATCAGAATGTTCTGCTCTAGAAATTCAACTCCATAAACTGTAAATTGCTCTCACACATGTCAATGTATAGACAGGAATGTTAGTAGGAATGGAGAGGAAAAACTCTTACAATGTAAAACAGGAAAGTTATATTCTACAGGGAAACTGGGAACACCGTACTGGCAGAGCAGATGACTTTGTAACTGCTGGCAGTGAAATTCCCAGAAGCTTTAGAGCTGGTCCCTGGCTATAGGCAGATGTTGATCTTCATTATTGTGTGTTGTCACTTAAAGCATGTGTTGTAATGGTGCATTTTCTGTCTTCCAGATCAGCGTGCGTGTTACTACTATGGATGCTGAGCTGGAGTTTGCCATCCAGCCCAACACTACAGGGAAGCAACTCTTTGATCAGGTAAGTGACAGAGCTGCAGAAGATCTGAAGTTGATACAGGTACTGTGATTCTATTAAGGTAACAGCAAACAACTTCTAAAGGACTTCAAAGATTAAGTGACAGTACCCAGTAACTTCAAGAGAATTTAGCATAGTAAGGAATTTTCTTCTTTTTTTGGGTTTTTGGTTTTTTTTTCCTTCCAAAACTACTGCTTTTTTAATATCCAGGAATGTGTTAGGAGCTGTTCTTACCTCTAATGAATGGAATTGGTGTTATAACTCATAGGAATTGGAAAGCAGTAGATGTCTGCAGTCATAATTCATAAGATAAGTCTTTGAAGGAGTTAGTAAGCTATCTTTGGTTGGCTCACTTGCAAGCATTATGTAATTGATTTCAAAGAGTAGTTGCTTTCTAAAACAGGAGAGGCTTAGCTGGATTCCAAATGTCGCTGCAACTTTTCAGTGCAGGTGAAATGATATTCTATGCTCCCATCAGGGCCTGAGGGAAATCTTAGTGGAAGTTATGTACTGTATTGTGTTGGGCTGTCTTCATTTGGGTTCCTCAGCCGCCTTCTACATTCACTGGCTAGGCCAATTTCCTCCTACTTTGGTCCAAACAGAAGCAGGGAAGCATGCACAGCCCAAAGCTGGAGCAGCTGAAGGCAGGCGTTATCCATTACAGCAGTTGAAACTTTGACAGGCTCCACTGTGTTTTCTCTGCTGTAATCTTGAAGGCCACGGATTTGCTACTTGGAGGAAAATGTGAACAGTAAGTTCATAGCTTAAAGTAAAGTGAATCTTGGATTAATGACAAGATGAAGGAAGTGCCAGACCAGATATGACAGATACGGGTGTGGTTCAGTAGTGCTCAGCATTGTGAGGCCAGCTCTACCTAGTGCCTATCTTAACAAAGAATAAAACTTAAGGGGTAACCCATCCGTAGAAGTCAGTTACTTCATCTGGGGCCAGAAAACCTTATATGAATCTTTTTGTCAGATGTTTAACCGCAAACTACTGCTTTCTGCCATACTCAGCTGAATGATTCAGCACTAGATATTATATTGCTCTTTGCAGCGCAGCCCAAACATGGAGGGAATAGGGTGAGATCCTAGGCTTTACAGAAAGAGCATCCTTTCACAATGGGAAAAGCAGACAGGCTTTGAGGAAAGTTCGGAGTTGCAGTGTGTTCTCAGTTGTATGTGTGATACTACATAGTAGCTCTTACATATTTTAATCCTGTGTGGTCTCAATTGTGACAGTTTTTGATTGATAGAAGTGAGAGCTGGATTCTGTCCAGAATCTGAGTGTGCAATGTGGAACTCCAGCACAGTTATTTCATGGGAGCATATGCCAATGAAGCTGAGGTGAAATACCCCCAAGTTCATCAAAAGGTGAACTGTTTTTTTCCTTTTGGAAAATAAGTGGAAGCTTCCTATGATTATTTTTTCCAAAACCTGGTTTCTGACTTTAATCCAGGCAAAGCACCAGGCGCTAACAACTGATAATGCTGAAGTCTTTGGTGTTTTCAATCTGCACATGATTTTTTCAGTTGGCTCTAGACCATCTGCAGCTTTTGCTGCAAA
Source organism: Psilopsiagon aurifrons (assembly GCA_025447955.1). Lineage (NCBI taxonomy): Eukaryota > Metazoa > Chordata > Aves > Psittaciformes > Psittacidae > Psilopsiagon > Psilopsiagon aurifrons. The sequence continues at coordinate 8,829 of JAOEHY010032073.1, forward strand.
CTGACATTGTGGTGGCAGACTTAGGCTTCAGCAGTTTGTCTCCAGAAGCATCTGATCGTGTTTCCAGTATGAGAACTCTTAATGTCTTAGTAATTGATTTCACTCCTTTGTGTCATGTTCTCCAACAGCTGCATGTTCTCCTCCCTGCAGTGTGCTTCACACAGCACCTGTCTAAACACAAGCTTTGATTTACTTTTGCCATCGTATACAATTTTCAAAGGGAGAAAACCAATGATGCTGCTTCAGAACTAAGTTTCTATATTGCTAATGTAAATGAGGCAGTGTTTAATTCAGCTGAATTGGATTGTAGGTGAAGTTGGAAGAGGAAATACAGTGTGTGTGTGGGGAAAGGTGTCCGAAGCTAGCTGTTAAACATTTGCTATATCTAGAAGGTTTGGTGGACATCCCTTCATACTGTCCATATATCATGCTTGTTGGAATAAGAGTTAAGCTGTTTTCCGGTGCCTAGCAGACAAGATTTCCTTGTGGAGTTAGTGGTGTTGTTTCCTGATAGGGCTGACAACTGAAATGAATGTCCTAGAGCCTCTGCAAGCAGTAAGGTAGGGAGTTGGCAGTAGATGTGCGGGTGTCAGATCTGTCTTCCACCTCTAGCATGAATAAGGAATTCCGAAGGCTACTGCTGTAGAAGTGTTTGAGGAGCTTAATCTCAGCTTCTGTTGCTGTCCTGCAGGCTAATTATTGGCCCTTTACAATTAAGGAAACTTGATTGCAAAGGAAGTAACATTCAGCTCCTGATGCAATGGGAGATATATCATCTTTGAAGACATACAACATACTGTCCATCATTCTTTTGAATGGAAAATTCAAGGCTCTTTCCTGTTGCAGAAAGATTTTACAGTCATGCTTGCACATAAAGGAAACCAAGTACTACTTGTATATGGACATGCTCAAACAGATTATTGATCTTTGCATAAAAAACTAGCTGAATGCCAAGCCAAAACATGAGAGCCTCTAGTGAGCTCGCAGTAAATACTAAACTTGCTCCCTCTAATATGGGGATGGGGCTTTGAATATGTTGGTAGCTGGCATATAGCCAGTATGTTTCAAATGGCTGAGCTGTTTTTGTGGTTTAGATTCTGTAGAGATAGTCCAGAGCTGTTCTGCCTGCTGACACTGCTAATGGGAACTAAGCAGTCACTGCTGTCTGACTGATCATCTGTCCACCCTGTATTGGTTTCTATCCTGATGTGGTCTTGGGTCCCATGATGGGGGTGTGTAAGAACAAAGTTATGGCTATTCGTTGTCTAGCTCCCTTAAATAATGTTGTCCTCCTGGAATTGCAAATCTAGTATTTTCTGCATGATGCTGGTCCTGAAAAAGGATCTGCTTTCATCAATGCTTTTTTGAGGGAAGGGAGTGTTCCTCTACAAAGCAAACTTATGGTTTTGCTGTTGCAGCACATTAACTTCTGGTGTAAAAGCTGACTTTTGACTCTTTCACAGAAACAAATTTTTGCCCCATTTTGCTTATTTTTGCCCCAAAGTGCCCTCTCACTTAGAGCTGTTGGTTCAGAGTTAAGCAAAAGGGAAGCCTGTAAGCATTACCAAGGTTTCTAGCTGCACAGCTTCCTTGGTGCATGCTGCTGGCTTTGCTTAGTAATATTTAGGCAGATTGTGTTTCCATCTGTTGTGTATAAAGACAGATAAATGTTAATTGTTATGCCACACAATTCTGACCTGCTCTGAATAAGATTCGGAAGACTTTTGTAAAGCTTGTATCTGGGCAGTAGCTTCATGAGGAGGATAGTTTGAGTCTGAAATCCTGGAGTAATAATAGATGAATGGGCTTCAGGTAGAACTGTTCCTGTCTCTCTCCTGCTTGGTTAAATTCCAAAGTAATTTTTTGTAGTGTTAGAACAATGCAGATGCTTCACTGCTCTATTGGAAATCGTCTTCTGCCCCAAAGTAGCTGTTTGTAGAAATATCATTCAGCTGATATATGCTGCAGTAACATTAAGATTTATACTAGAGAACTTTTTATAGCACCTGATCCTTATGACTTTAAACTTAAATAGCTTAAACTGGTATGCATAGACAAAACCTGGAGTAATTGATACAGGAGGATTGTACTGTCTTCTGAAGGTTTGCTTATGTACCTCTTGCTATTGTACCTTAGCATCAGCTGCTGAACTCGGTGATTATTGACTCGCTAACAAACAGTAACTCTGCTCCCATTCCTCAGCTGCTAGCAGTGGATTAAAAGAAGCCTGAGGATGCCTGTAAGGGGTGCTGCTTATCCCGCAGGCCTGGTCACTTCATGAATACCTTGAAATACCGCTTTCCTGGAGATGCAGGGCACAGGCATCAGTAAGAGCTGCTTGTTTTGCTTCTTTGCTCCTTTTCTGTACCAAGCTGAAGTGCAGTTGGACTAGGGACTAGTATGTAAACCAAATGCAAAGCAATGCTATCTCCAGCACATGAAAGATTAACTGATTCCCAGGTAAAACTGCTTAGCTACTTATTGTTGTGGATAGTTTTGAAGTTCTGTCCCTTCAATCTTACGTATTTTTTTGTTGAGTATTCCTTTTTGTCTTGGTTACATTGATTCTAGCTTGAATCAGTGAGATTTTGGCCTGTTGGGGGAACAGAGGGACAAGCCCATGGCTTGGAGAGGGAGAAAGGTAACTAACTTGCTTGCCTAAGTGTTCCATGGCTGGCTGGCAAGTTTTCATTGAAATGCCGTGGTTTAATGGACACTGCATCTTACTGGCTCCTCAGGCAGCCTATGTAGAGACTAGTCACAGAAGCCGCAACTGCGTTGACTTCTGCACTATGAAAACATACTCCCTTCTTCCATGTCTCCCACACATGCTATACAAAGCAGCTTCTAAAATGCTTTGTTACTTATCACTTTTGACCTTGGATCCTCCTGGCACCTTGTTCCTTCATTCCCTTTCAGAGACCCTTATTCCTTCTAGTCTCTGGCAGAGAACTCTGCTGGCTACTACACTGAGTCTGTTGGGTGGGGATGTCTACCCTTTTTGATAGGCCTAGTAGTGTTTAAATCCATAGGAAACAGGTCTGGAGCACTTGATACAGTGCATAAAAACACTGAACCAAAAACCTACTATGGCAGTTCCATGGTAGCAAGCAGCAAGTCCTGGATAGTGGATAGTTTTCCTCCAGCAAACCCCAGAACTCTTATTTGTGTATTGAAGGCTTGTGGTTGAGTGGTATGGAAATGTCTCAGATTTCACAGGAACATGTGGAAACTTGGCTTTTATAAAAGCAGTAGTCCAAAAATGGAATGCTTGTTGCTAAGGAGGTCAATGGCAAACTGTAACAAACTTAAAAACTTAAGATCCCATCATTTAGCACTTTGGCATTTTAGTACTTTGAAAGGGAAAGTTAGAAATATATCCATCAGCCAAATGGAGAGGGAGCAGTTGAGTCCTTATGGCTGTAGATGGAGCTCATCTTGGGTATTAAGTTAGGGTACCTGTGAGACCATGTTCTAATTAGTGTTTGATTTATTGCGTACGAAACTGCAGTGGTGGCACCAGTTCAGAGCTTTTCCAGTAGTAAGGTGCTGTGCTAGCAGTTTTCTTTCAGAAGTATTTGATATGCTTATTGTAGAAAGTGAGAGAGGCCTGCTTCCTCTTTAACTAGGACAGCATGTGAGATTCAGGGCAGATTAACTCTGTGGTATAGTCTGGGATGCTTTGGTCTTTAGTATGGGAACTTCGTCTTACTGGAGTGTCTTCTCTGCTTGTATGCTTTGATCTTGCTCTCTGTTGCCAGTTGTAGACTAAGCCTAGTACTGCAGGCTAAGCAACACCCAGGGGGTGACTTAATGTTCTCTTTGGCATAAAGAAAAGATGTCACGCTCCATCTGACAGTGTAAACTTCAGGTATGTGTATAGTATAGTGTTCCGTGTTAAACAGTACTCTGTACCTGTCCTGTGTGCCAGCCCTTCTCCATCCTCAGCCACTGCCAGCAACTGCTTTATGGAACTTCTCACAGTTCATCAGGGCTCTGAATGCTGTACACCCCCAAATCTAATTGACTGCCAACTGCCAGCCAGACTCCTTGCAGCTGTAAAAAGCTGATTCTTCTTCATGCTTTTTCCCTTGTTAAATGGAACTGAATAACCTAAATACAAGGTGGGAAGGAGGGAGGTATCCTTTCCCCACTTGCCCCCCTTGATTCAGTAGCAGCTTGGGGGTTTGATGTGTACTGTGCTGTCTCCCCCTCTTCTCTGTCCAGTTTGTTGTTGTTTCTGCTATTGCTATGGAATAAAAGTCCTTTTGTGCAGGGCCACAGTGTGATGCCTTTCAGTTCCTTGCTGGCAGTCCAGCTTGTTGCATTCCCAGGCGTAAGCTGCTGACAAATGGAAGTGAGTCAGGCAGACACATGCAGCAGAGGGGGGAAGCTTCCAACCCATTCAGATGTTAATGCTGCTGAGAACAGATTCCCTTGAACTCTGGGCAGCCTTTCTTCCTCTTCTCCTACCATGTGCTTTCAAAACATACAGCAAACTTTCTTCTCCCAAAGTCTCCTTAGCTGTGTATGTGATAGCCACAAGTGAAGGTTTGTTTGCCCCACGTTTCCCTGTGTTTAGAAGGGCTTTAGGCCAGCTCTCCAGTTTGTATTCTATCAAGGACAGGCTGAATAATTTTATGGACTCCTGTGGGATGATGTATATAGAGTACATGATTCTGTGTGTGCTGCTAATGGTATGCCTCTGCTGAAAGCTCCATTTGGGTTTTGGGGCTGAAAGGAACAGGAGCCCTAATGCTGCTTTTGTAAGGCCAGAAGAAATGTGAGATCCAAGCCCTGAAGAATCTAAATAGTGATGTGTTTGCTGGGAACCTATGTTCTTGCTCTAGTGTATCTCACCAAAGCCAGAGACCACATCACAAGGGAGCAGAGTGCATCCTTAAGATTTCTTAAAGTCAATTGAAAGGGAGAAATCATAAACCATGAGACAAGGCAGTACTAAATGACCTTAGCTTACCTGGCAGGTGGGACTCCATGATCAGGCAGCGGGTTTCCTGGAGCACGGCTCTTACCCTGCTGTCCAGTTTCAGGAAGGGAAGCTGTGAGCAAGTCTGAGGGGTGGGTGGGTGTCAAATCAGCTTGCAGTGTTGTACTTTAGGTGCAGCATCAAAGACAAGGGTATTCTCTCTTCCCATTCCTTTTCAGGTGCCAGGTAAGTGCTGGTGTGCGAACAACTATGGGTTCAGGATTGATGTGGGGGAACCTCAGTTTCTAGACTTGCTGCACGCTGTGGCATGTTCCAGACTTGCCAGGGCACAGCTGTGGTCTTATGCTAGTGAGCAGTCTTCATCAAGAAACCTCCCCCTCCTTTTTACCAGCAGTAGCATTACAGTGCAGTAGTCTTGCCCCCCCATGAGGCTCTTGTCTCTTTTTACAGTATGCCCGTAAAGCTGTAACTTATTTACACAGCACTTATGGTGTGCTAGGGAAATGATCAAGGAGAGAGCTTACCTAGTGATGTAGTTGATTTTTGTGGCAGCTTTGTCCTGGCATAAGAATAGCATTCCCCACTGCAGCACATCTTAATGGTGCCACTTATTAAAGAAATGCGTAAAAGGCCTGTCCGCAGCAATTGGTAGAGTAGAATACAGTTCTTAAACCAGCACAGCCTAGTAAGAAACAATCTTGTAGGTGATTCATGGCTTTCCCAGAAGTGGCGCATTTGCATGATAAATGGTGGGTTACCTGAAAGTGGAGCTGTGTTGTTGACTCCTGGCAGCTATTGCACCTTTCAGAGCTGTTGCATCATATTTTGGCTAAAAATGTTGTCTTTTATAATTAGCTGAAGAAAATAGTGTCCTAGCTGTCGTTTATGAATAGCAGCAAGCCATAGAGAGATGGGGGAGAGGGAAAAATGCAATATATCTCCCACCTAACCCCCCTCAGATGCATTATCCGTGTTTGTGTGCTGTAGAAGGGGAGGTAGAAGGCTAGAGCACTGGTTGTGTTTGTCTGAACTTGCCTTGAACAGGGAGGTCTGCCTAGCTGAGCGCTTGCTAATCATCTTTCTTCCAGGTCGTCAAGACAATTGGTCTAAGAGAGGTCTGGTTTTTTGGACTTCAGTATCAGGACACCAAGGGCTTCTCAACATGGCTGAAATTGAACAAAAAGGTATGTTTGCTCCAAGCTTTCACTTGTCCTGGGTTCCTTTCTCTTGGAGGGCGGGGGCAGCTTCAGTCTCTTCTGTCAGGGATCTGGTCTTGCCTCTCCACACATCTGGAGTACCATAAGAGTAGCGATTTGGTGTTGTCTTCCTTCAATGTACCCCCCTCCCCAAGGTACGGGGAGTCATGGTGTCTGAGCTCATCCTCCTGCATATGGTCCTGCTTGTTATCCAGGCAGATCTCATCCTTTCTGTTAATGTGCTGATGTGGTGCTTCTGTGAGCATCTTGGAGAGAAACCTAGAAAGTAACTTACCTAGCACTGATCATAACTAGTGGCTTGTCTTAAGTCCTGTGGGAAGAGGTGATGCTCCACTTCACTTGGTATGTAGGCTATAAAATGTATAACTCTGTTCCAGGTAACAGCACAGGATGTACGTAAAGAAAGCCCCCTGCTTTTCAAATTCCGTGCCAAGTTCTACCCAGAGGACGTGGCAGAAGAGCTGATCCAGGACATCACACAGCGCCTTTTCTTCCTTCAAGTGAAGGAGGCAATTCTGAATGATGACATTTATTGCCCTCCAGAAACAGCTGTCCTTCTGGCTTCTTATGCTGTCCAGTCAAAATATGGGGACTTCAACAAAGAGGTGCACAAGTCTGGCTACCTTGCTAGTGACAAACTGCTCCCACAGAGGTAAGTGAACCTGGGTTGCCTCAGACCTGCTTTGCTGTAAAGGGTTTGGGATTCTTTGGGGTAGGAGATATCTTGATTGGAATGTTCAGAATAAAATATAGCCTTGTGTCTCTTTGAGGATTAGTGTTAGTATTCATGTAATTAAGAGCTTTACTCTTAAACATCCCATTGCTACTGAAGAAACTCTAATCAGAAGTAGTGAGAGAAGCTCCAAAACAAAAAAGTTGCTACAAGGAGTAGCACAACTGAATACAACTTGTTGTTTGTCAGAAGTTTGAGTACTGACCAGTGTGTCTCTAGCTAGCCTTAGAATAAAACTGTATTTCCTGGAATACTTTTATGGGGAAAATGTGATGCCAATGGAGTATTTTATGGAACATAATTCAAGAGTGATGTGACTATGCATAAATGCAGTGGCTGGTTTTAAACACCTGTGTACTCTTTCTAGAGTTCTGGAGCAGCACAAGCTTAACAAGGACCAATGGGAGGAGAGGATCCAGGTGTGGCATGAGGAGCATCGAGGAATGATTAGGTAACCGATGCAATGTGAAACTGGAGTATTTAAGAGTGGTAAATGCTAGTGTGTAATGTATGAATACATACAAAAATCTGTGTCATACTTCAGGATGAGTTAGCATTCTTCAGGTTATTCTGCTCAGTTCATATCCTTCTGCTATCTCTAGTCCACATCAGCTGGCTGTTCTTGCTAAAACAAAACTGAGTTTGCACAGTTTGTAATTATGTACTAGGATGGTGCATGGAGCCTTTGCAGCTTGTTGCTGCTCTGCCCATGTTAGGAAGATAGCACTTTCTTCTTCTAATGGCTTATAGACCTATAAAAGAGTATCTGCTTTCTGTTTGCATGCTGCAGAGAAGATGCTGTCTTGGAGTACCTGAAAATTGCACAGGACCTGGAGATGTATGGTGTGAACTACTTCAGCATTAAGAACAAGAAGGGCTCTGAACTCTGGCTAGGTGTAGATGCTCTTGGACTCAACATTTACGAGCAGAATGACAGGTAATAAATCCCCTCTTCCCATCATTGTTTTTAGCTCCTTTCCAGTGTAAAGGCATTCAAAATTAAACTTTTCTGGAATTCAGTTCTTTAACTAGATGTTACAATTTCTATATTCTTGGCTGTACTCTCACACTGCCAGAATGATCCATAAAATGTGCTGCTTTGGACCAAAACATATAAGAAATTGGCAAGTGTTATTAGCTAGTTTTACTTGTGTCCCTGGCCTTCCTGCCACAGATGCATTCTTCAGTTCTGTTTTCCATTTAAAAAAAAAGGGATTGAAAAACTTCTTCTTATGTTTATAGTTCATTTACATGACTAATTTTGCTGATTCCAGTTGATGTAAGAGTACTGAAATATGAGGGCAGATTTGCTTGAATTTTGAGCTTTGTATTGTAAGTCAAGAATTCAGAATGACTTGGGGCTCTTTTATTTCCTTTTTCTTTCCATTTCTGTAGGCTGACACCAAAAATTGGATTCCCTTGGAGTGAGATCAGAAATATCTCTTTCAATGACAAGAAATTTGTTATCAAGCCTATTGACAAGAAAGCACCAGTAAGAAGCAACGTTCAAACTAAAGATTTTGGGGGCTTAGCTGCATGATCAGCCACCCTAGTCTCTTCTTAATAATGTCAAGGCTGACTTCAGGAGTGCTTTACTACCTGGGCTGTTCAGGGCAGTCTAGGAGCGTAGAATTTTGAGTATAACTTTAAGCTGTTCAAAGTCAGTGACAGAGAGAAGCTCTTTGCTTAGGGTCTCTGATTCTCCTGAGACTGTTCACATTCTCTGATGATCCAATTAGGATCTGAGACACCTATGTTAACATGAATGCTTCCTTTGCAGCTGGCTTTAGTAGTGTCTGGGATGGTCTCTTGCAGTTTTTCACCTTGCTTGAAGCTGAAGCTTCCGGTTATTTTGTGGGGTTTGCTGGGAGTGGTTTTTCTTGCAAATTTATAATTCATGTAATTGGTTTCATCTGTAAGGTTTATTAATTTCCTGTGTCAGCTGATACCTTCTGTTCATTCTTGTATTGCTGCTTGGAAGCAATTCCCTGCTGCTATTGCTCCTTTTCAACAGAGCAGTTTTTTATCCGTTAGACATAATGCTTAACATATACTTGGTGTGGCTGGTCAGACTGTTGCATTAAGTAACTGTGAGGGGAAAAAAGGTGGGAAAAGTCATAGTCTCAGTGTGCCTGGTAAGACAGCTCCTGATAATGTTTGTAATGAAGCTGTGAAGCCAAGTTGCTTTGTGCTTTGGGCTAAGGATGCTTTACAGTGAAACCCAGCACACTGTAACAACAAGGCACTTATGCCCTGTATGTATTTCATGAATTGAAATTCATTCCTGAAAGACAAGTGTTTAACTACCAATGAATTAGATACCATTAAGAAAACCTGGTGAGAAGTTCCAGAGAGCCTTAGGGTCTTGGAGCATTTTGCATACATGGGGGCTGCTTATGCTAAAAGAAGAGGTCTAATGCTGCCTTTTTCTTGTCCCAAGGACTTTGTATTCTATGCCCCTCGGTTACGGATTAACAAACGAATCTTGGCACTTTGTATGGGGAACCATGAGCTCTACATGCGCAGACGTAAACCAGATACCATTGAGGTGCAACAGATGAAAGCACAGGCTCGGGAAGAGAAGCATCAGAAACAGATGGAGAGGTTGGTAGGGTTCCGAGTAACCTGGACTTGGCTGCAAGTAACACTGTGCAATAGCATTATGTGATATAAATTGCTTGCAGCACCTTAATATAATGAGCCAACAATAGAACAGGTTGCTTTGTGCTTCAGCAGATCTTAATGAGATGATGGAAATGGCATGTATCACAAATGTGACCCACCATCACTTTCTTGGAATTGAAGATTTGCCTGTCCATTTGACAGGACTGATGTGGATCTTGATATAAGAAGATTTCTCTTATAGCATTGCTATTATCAACTGTCATTGAGATAAATGCCAGCAGAGCTTTTTCTTTCTGCACTGCTAGAAAGGGGCATGCATGGAATAAAACTCATAAGCTGTGTCCCGTAGTGCACATCTCATGCGTGCTTATGGCTTTACTAGATGTGCTCCAGTCTGGCTAGCTGTTAATTTGAAACTGCGTTATGACTTCCCTCTTATCAGAGCCCTGCTGGAGAATGAGAAGAAGAAGAGGGAGTTGGCAGAAAAGGAGAAGGAGAAGATTGAACGTGAAAAGGAAGAGCTAATGGAGAGACTCAAACAAATCGAGGAGCAAACCAAGAAAGCTCAGCAAGGTAATATGAAATATTCCAGTATTTCCTTAAATGCATAATCTGAGTGAGAAGGGTGTAGTGAGAAGAGTCTAGCTATGAGCATCTTGGCTGTTTCGCTCTCCAGTATTGTGTACAAACTGGTGCTAGGGCTCTAATTTAGCTTTCCAAAGCTGAATGTAAGCCCTCTATATGCAGCTGCTGGAATAGGACTTGAATTAGAGATGGGTGGCAGCCAAGATGACTCTGGCAGCAAGCGTACCTTGAAGTTGTTCATCTGCTGACTGGAAGCTTTATCCCAGCGTGTCTGTCGGGGAAAGGAATCAAAGTGTAGCCGGGGTAACACCAGCCAGTACTCTGCTGGTGGGATTACTATCTGATTGCTTGGCCAATGTTACAGTGTGATATGCTCAAGCAAATACTGTACGCTTCTCTGCCTTCTAAGATTGTCATTTTTCGAATGAGTACTTCCTCACAAATGAATCGGGCAAGTAATCTGTTAGTTTTGCACAGGCCTGTCTCTTAGCCTTCCAGCTCCAGTTACAATATGAAGGAGATGAAAGGAACAGTTGCTTCCATCTCTCCTTTACTTGTACTTCTAAAGGAAAACCCTCATCCAGGACATAAATGTAAGGGCACCTTCCTCTTCCACTGTCATTCTTTACTTGATCTCTCTTCAAATATTCTCCCCTATGCTTTCAGAACTGGAAGAACAAACCCGCAGAGCTATGGAGCTGGAACAGGAGAGGAAACGAGCTCAGGAAGAAGCAGAGAAACTGGCTAAAGAACGCAGAGAAGCAGAAGAGGCAAAGGAGGCCCTATTGAAAGCATCCCATGATCAACAAAAGACCCAGGAACAGCTGGTAAGCGGGTGAACTGAAAATTGGGTAGGGAGAATAGTGACAGAGTAAGCATCTAAGCTCTTCAAGCAAACCAAGCTATGAATATACTAAGGAAAGCATACTCTGGTTCCTTTATTTTTATAGCCTCAAGCAGATGAGCTTGTACCCCAATGCAAGTTTATTTGTACAGTAGAGATGAATTTTTCTCTTTTCCTTTTTTGTTTATGATGCTGAGAAGAGTGTAGAGCTCACTAACTGCTTTTCTTGCGTTTTTGTTTTCCCTTGCGTCACAGAGATATCAGTTTGACTGAAGTTTACAGAAACGTTTTCTTACTGAAAAAATGTTAGAGATACTGTTTTTATTCAGGACTTTGACTAAATGCTTCATCTAGCAAGTACTTTGATTCTGTCCTCACTAAAAGCCTTTCTTTTGCAGGCTGCTGAGATGGCAGAACTCACAGCTAGGATCACACAGCTGGAGCTGGCCAGACAGAAGAAAGAGAGTGAGGCCCAAGAGTGGCAACAGAAGGTAAAATAGAATCTGGGCAAACAGCAGTACTTTTTGTGGAGTTGCTCTTCATTCTCTGTTTTGGCCTAAACTACAGCACTAGCAAACACTCTAGTCTGAATGTTTGCAAGCTTGAGGCCCTTGTAAATACCCAGCTTTACTTTCTTTGGTGGAATGACTGCTATTCTAACTCCATGTAGCAATATTTTGACTAATCAGGCCTATAGCCCATTTTCAATGAACTAGAAGCATTCTTCAAAACTCAAATGTTAGCAGGAAGCTTTGCAGATGATTGTGGCTGAGTAGCTTTGTAACATAATGCCTCAGTGGCAAGTTTTCCTGTAATAAGCACTGAGTTGTGCTTCCATGTCCTTCTGCGAGAAGACTCATGCACTCAGGATTATATTGGCTGACTTGGTGGCATGTCCTGCTGCAGGCACAGATGGTGCAGGAGGACCTAGAAAAGACCAAAGAGGAGTTGAAGACTGCCATGAGCACCCCTCACGTCACTGAGCCCATGCACTCTGAGAATGAGCATGATGATGAGCAGGATGAGAATGCGGCAGAAGCCAGTGCTGAGCTACGGTCAGAGGCCACCATCAAGGACCGCAGTGAGGAACAACGCACCACTGAAGCGGAGAAGAACGAACGGGTCCAGAAACACTTGAAGGTAAGGAGTCACAGCAGAGAGGGTGTGTGTCTGGGGACTGTTTCTAGTTGTGTTACCAATAATTGCAGCTGGTACTTACTGTATTTAAAAAAGTAAAGGAAGGGAGGAAAGAGCGGTGGTCATGATCTTGTCAGATAGCTGCTTAACCACTGAGCAAAGAGGCAGATCTTGTCTCCTTGACTTCCATTTCACTGCGAGTAGTGAAGCATTTTCAAGCAATGCCAAAAAGCAGCATCTGTTGCATGTAGTGTGCTTGCATATGAGTCTTGCTAGCCATCTGACAGCTGTTCATCACTCTGGATGCCGTGAATCGGAGAACTTGGTCCAGTGCCTATCAAGCAGCTGTCTGTAATCGTCTTGCCTCTCTGGGTTGCATTGCAAAACCCTGAAAGCAGCTCACTGGGGCTCAGACTGGAGAGAGCAGTGCTGTGCCACTTTCCCATAAGGAAATTGAGTTTTCTGGTGTTGACTCTTTCCAAGCTTTTTGTTACACTGCCTGCTAGTTGCCTGCCTTGCATAAGGCTTTGCTTGTTCTGCATCATACTGTGGTGGTTATGCACAGCAGAGTGACAGAGGTACACTTTATCTTCTGCATCAAGCTGCTTTCATGATAGAAGCCTTGTAACTGCTTGCATCCTAGAAGATGCTCTTGTTGTCTTTAAGGGTCCTTCCATTTCACTTTTCGAAATGGGTGAAAGACTGCTTGATGTTTTCTACCTTCAGATGTTAGGGAGAAATATTGACAGCTCCATATAATCACAGGGTTGGAAGGGACCTCTTAAGATCATCTAGTCTCACTTCCTTGCTCAAGCGGGGTCAGCTGGAGCAGGTTGCCTGGAACTGTAAACGTTCAGGCTTACCTGTTTCCATAGATACTGAATCTTTTGAAGGATCAGTAAGAAACCTCCTTGTCCAGCTTTGTGTCTCTGGCACGTGCTAACTCGTTGCTATCTGCTTCCCCTTCTCTGAAGGCTCTTTCCTCAGAGCTGGCAAATGCTCGGGATGAAACGAAGAAGACAGCCAATGATATGATTCACGCTGAGAACATGCGTCTAGGCCGAGACAAGTACAAGACCCTCCGTCAGATTCGGCAGGGCAACACCAAGCAGCGCATCGATGAATTTGAATCCATGTAAACTCTCCCTGCTCCTGCTGCCCTGCACTGTCTTCTCCTCTCTTTCCCATCCTCTCCCGTCATTCACTCGTAATTATGCTACGCTGGAACCACTACAGAAGAGTGACCATGGTCTTATTTATCAAGTTTTGGGCAAATGCTGGAGTTAAGCAACAGAAGAAAGAATAGTATTTACATCTTCCTGGGGTGGCTTGTTGAAGCAAACATGTATTGGGGCAAATCCGAAATGGCTTGGCTTTGGTAAAGTCTCACTGCATGTAGTTTTGCATTCCTTACTGAAGTGGCTGTGTTGCTGTCCTCTCCCACTGGGTGAGGAGGCCAGCAGATGCTTCTACTGAATTATGTACAGTAAAGTGCTAAGTTTGACACTGTGCCTTCCTAATAACTTGTGCAAGCTTCAGTATTAAGCTTAGTAGCCAGGGTCTGAATTTCTAATGATACAGGGTCTGAATCATGTAGTTGAGAAGGGAAGGCTGGAGCTTAGGAAGAAGGGTTAGAGGTAAAATATGTACTTTCTAAAAGACCAAAGCTTTTGTCCTTCAAACATAAGCAGACCAAACAGATTCTGTGGTGTTCCTGCTGGTGTTACTGTTTATTGTTTAATGATGGAACTTTGAATTTCTAATTGTGCAGAGGCCTTTGGAATACTTCCACTGATGCAGTGTGGTTTGGAGCCTCAAATTCCCTGTTTTCCAGAAGTTTAGTCTCTGGTAAATGTCATTGTTCACTGTCATTTGTCTGACTTGAATGTAACCAGTGAGGCAGAGGTAGCTAAAAACCACTGCCTTCTTTTTTGGGTTTGCCAATGGAAACCTAAAGAGGTAGGTAAACAAGGACACAAGACTAAAACTTTTTGTAGCTGTATTTTCCCTTTCTGATCCAGGATGTTTCTAGTCGTGTGAATAGAATTTCAGGTTTTTCCATAAGAGGCCTTTTTGACACATAGTCATTGGTGCCTTATGACTGTGTTTAGATCTACTGTAGCTCAGATGTCTTTAGTTTAAACTAGACGCAATCATGAAAATTGATCAGCAGCTGGGGACCAAAAAATACTCCTACCTGGGTCACGTACAAGACTATATCTGTCTTCCTGGCTTCAAGCAGCATTTGAAGGGAGAGGATCCTGAGATACTTGTCCAATTACTGCCTTAATCCTCACGAGCATTCTGCCAGATCCCTGGCTCAAGTGCTTTTCCTTCCCCAGAATAATGCTTCGCCCCTCTGTAGCTTTGAGGACAGAAGGGTTTGTCTCTTAGAAGTGATTGTGAGACTGGTCCCAAGAGCCATTTCTACCTGTTATTGTATTACCCATCACCTCCTGTCTTCCAAGCTATCCATGCTGTAGCTAGCCAGAATCCTTCCTGCCATTTCTGGGGAGGAAATAGCCATGTACGCTCAGGGTTGAATTGGATTTTTGCCTTGATCCTTCATAGAAGGAAACGTAAACCTTCAGAAGAGGCCTCTTAAGAATGGATTCCACCTACAGTGGAGTCCTCCTTTGCTTTGCCTTCCTTTATTAGCCTGTCTCCACAGGAAGTCATCAGGCTAGCCTGTGACTTATTTTTTTGCCTAGCGTGATCCTAAATCTTGTGACTGTCTCAGTTTTATGGATTCCCCCTTTGTATGGTATCACCATTAATGTTGATAGAAGGAAAACATCTGAAAGCTAGAACATTTTCAGCTCCTTGCTCTATGGGGAAAGGTAAAAGGGGAATTGTGCCAAAAAGAAATGTTCATGATAGTGTTAATAAACTGCAGTATTTCCCCAAGAATTCCTTGGGCTGCTGGAATCAACCTTACCAGGACTGTATTATTTTATTTTTTGGAAGCAATACAAGTCTGTGTGGAGGTCCATACAAATGCCAACCAACCAACCTCTGTTAGGAGCATAGCTTGGCATGTTCCTAACCCTGGATGCCTTCTAAACATCCGGGTAGGTATGTAGAAGCCCCGTTCTCTTCCCTGGACACAACATGCTTTTGGGGGATCACAACATGGTAAGCTTTTGGTTGGCCAAAGTAGTTTGAAAGTCACAAATGGAAGATTGCAGTTAAATCTGTCAGAACTGATGGGTGTATTTCTGTACTGAAGGGTTACTGGCACTGGCTGTATGTGAGTCTCATTACTGGGGGAAATAGACAACCTTTACACTTCTGTTTTGGTGCTTTAAAGCTGGTTCTCAGCACTTCTGCTCTGTCCATTGCAACTATTGATGCATTTTGAGGTGAGAAAAGCCTTTATTATGTTTTAGCAACTTCCTAACAAGCTGATGTATGGTGCCTGGAATATGTGTTCAAATAATAAACCAGTAAACCTTTTTTGCTCTGGGTCACACCACACTGCTAAGATCATGTATTGTGATGCTGGCATGACTTCTGTTTATAGGGTTTTTTAATCGTTCTAATTCCAAATGGTCCAATATAGGAATAGAACGGCTTGTGCCAGTGAGTCTACTAAACTCTTTGTAGTTGTTTCAGCCCTGCCTTCTTCTTAACCAGTATTATATTCCAGTGATATCTAATGATATTTGATTTCAATACTTCTAGCTGTGCACAATTAGAAAATACTAGTCATGGGATGGAGGCCATGTTTATGATCCTTCTTCCCTTGGAAATGTAAACTGTATTGCAAAGAAATGATAGTTTGCAAGAAAACTAATGTAAGAAGCTTTCAGTATTATGGTGAGATTTGTAGACACAGTTTTTTATTTGTTAGAATACAGTGAATTGTTCTTCTTCCTCTCCATGTTCCAGTTCCATTGGATAACTACTCCTTTTGGGGATGGGGGAAGTACTTTATCAAATGTTTGCCTGGCTTGGTTTGGTTTTTTTTTTTTTTTTTTTTTGTTGTTTTTTTTTTTTTTTTTTTTTTTTTTTTTTTTCTTGGTGTTTTTTTTTTTTTTTTTTTGGTTGCTGTAAATTATGTTTTTGACCAGTCTTTTTACTGGATTATAATAAAACATCAGTTCCTTAAGGTTATGGAGTACTTTGTGGGTCCATGTGCTTATCTGCAGAGAGAATCTTGATATTAAGGCATTTTTTTCCTGTTTGGAGGAGTTGTTAAAATCCATACCCTTTTCTTCCTAAAGTGCCAATAAAGTTCAGAGAAATTCAGCAGATGGTGTCTGGCTGGTTACTTCAGGCATGCTATGAGCCTAGTGCTGTGTCTCCAAGCTAAACAGGTCTTCCATGTGGTTCCCAAGAGATCACCCTTGTAGCACTCTTGCAGATAAGGAGATCTTACATTCTGAAAAGCAGCAGCTTTGAATAACATCCTTTTCCATGCCTCCCCAGCCCTCCAAGCTGTCGGACTAGAGCAAGTACTAAAATTCACATTTCTTTGTGGATGCAGAGTCTATACATTTATATATAAAAATTATGTTTAACTTGCAAATGGACTGGTGAAATGGAAGAGGAACTGCTGCTGGAACTTGCCACCAGTGAGTGCCTACCATGCCACTTTCATGCCCATTAGCTTACACAGCAAGGTTAGTGTGGAGAGCATGGCTGGGCCTCAATGATGCTGCTTGCCTCCAACATCCTCCTGGATCTGTCTTTCCCTGACCCTGTGCCAGGGATTTAAACCCTGTTTGTTTTTCAGTACCTTACTGTGACTATCTTATCTCTTCCAGTTTTCCTGAGGTCTCAGGATTGGGTCCAATGATGGCAGAGCATGGCTACCTTTCTACTAATGAACTGTGTGATTTTTCTTTGTAGCTGCTTCCTACATGGTTGTGAAGAGGGGCTTTGCAAAACCTGTGCCTTAGGGCTGCTGCACTGCAGAATAAGGCAGAGATTTCATCAGAACATGTTAGTGCTCAGAGATCTGGAGCTAGGGGAGAAAGCTGAACTTGTCTATAAACAAAGCATGAAGTGTGGAGCAATGGATGCTTCTGCAATCCCCACCAGGCATGGCAGGGATCCAGCTTCCATAGGTGGGTTTTTGTTCCTTCCAGGGTATTGAACTCCTGAACACCAGTGGAGGAGTTGCATCTCTGCTTCAACGCTACTGCAGCCTTCAAGTGAAGACTGCATTGATCTGGGAAGGTTGCTTTCACAGATGGGGTTCTTTTGGCTTTTATGGCCTTTGCTTCTCAATGGACAACACCTTTCAGCTTGTGCTTACATTTCTGGAGTCTCTGGGGCTTCTTGCAGCCAGGTTACTTTTCTGCAGGAGTGGTCTGGCTTTCATGGCATTGGTTTGCTTGCATCTGTGGAGACTTAGGAGGCTTACTGATTCTCCTGTGAGGTATATCTGTATTCAGTTTGTCTTTGAAGAAATGGAAGTGCAAAGCATTAAAGGCTGAACAGTGCCTATGTGAACATCTAGTACCAAGTTATGGGTCTCTGAAAGTTAATAGTGATTTAAGATGGACCTTCTCAGGTAGAATGAAGTAGGTATAGGGAAAAGAAGAGGAAAGAATGAGGAAGATGGTAAGTAGTGCAGAGACTGCAAAAAGTGATATTGGGAACTCCAATCCTTCTGTTGAGAATGCACTTACTCTGAGTAGCTGTCAATACAGCTTTCTGGTGGACAGTGCTAGCTGGAAAATTACAAGCACCCATGATTGCTATTGCCTGTGGTTGTGCATCATCTTTTAAAGCCAGGGTTGATCTTTAATTATCAAGATTGACTGAAGGGTCAAGGGGATTTAGGATATACTGCTTTTGAGCTGGGAGGTCACAGTGAAGGCTGTCTATACCCCACATGGAGCAGTACTGCCCTCCCATCCATCTTTGAAGCATCCTTGACTGACTGAAGGAGAAGCATCTGCAAGTGAAGGCCTTGGCCGGGGCAGTGTAACTTCTCAGTGGCCTTCACCCAGCCATGCAGCAGCTGTATTGCCAGAGGTGGCTGCTACAACAAACCCTCTTGTGGATTTGTGCTTGTTCCTTGTTGCAGTGTGAGCCCACCTCTGGCTGCATTACTGCCCTCTTGCTTCCAGTGATGAAAATTTGCCCTTGCTCTTTCACGGTAGTGATTCTCAGAAGGCTGCTGAACATGTAGAGAAAGGTCAGATTGGGCTATTATTTACTATTTTAATCTGCTTTCAAGGAGGCAGCAGTCTAATACTGTAATTTCAAACCTCTCTTCTAGGGCCTCTTGGGAGCCACGAGGTGTAGAGAAGAGCTCTTTTGGTCAGAGCTGTTTGCACAGAGTGTCTTCAGCCTGAAGGAACTGATGCAAGTCTGCCTTGTTCCTAAGTGTTTGCTGAACAGCCCATGGAAAGACTGAAACTTAACAGTGGTTAGAGGGGCTGAGTCTGGTATCTCACAATCTGAGTGTGCTTCTGGTGGTGAAGGGTTGCAGTGGCATCGAGGAGCTTCTTGTTAGATCTGTGAAGTGCTGACTTCAATCTGTGAACTACTTGTGCACAAATTAGGTGGAGCTAATGGTGCTTTGTGGGTGTTTGTCCAACAGACCTCCAAATTGGGTGACACTCACTAGGCTGGGGGGAGAGGGGAGGGGCAAATTGCCCTTTGTGTGGTGAGGAAGAACAGGGACAATGTATTTCAAGCTAGAAAACCACTTCCTTCCCAGTGTGTGCTAACACATCGCTGGACATGTAGGCACAGCCACTGCTGTAGCAGCAGAGGATGACCTGCCAGCAAGCAAAATGGGGGACAGAGGTTGTGCACCCATATGTATGCTGGTGGAAAACTGGCTTCTGCCAAACTGTGGAACGGAGCTAAAGGCTCCTTTCAGCTGTGTCTGTCCTGCCCATAATGCATGTGCTGGTCTCCAAACCAACATTTTGAGTGTTTTTCTCAAAGCAAGGATATTTTTGAGTAGTTTGAGTTTGTTTCTTGTGAGACAGAAGGGTGGTTATTTAAAAGCTGTCTGGTTTTGTGTCCTGGGCTAAATGAGCGCTGGTTTAGTCTGGAAAGGCTGCATTTACCTCTAGGCTTGCTGTTAGATAGAGCAGGGGAGAGGAGGGAAAAGGAGATCTTACTTCTGTCCTCTCCTCCCTCTTTCAAAGACCATAAAACAGCCTATCCAAAATCAGTATAGGGCATGACTATTTCCTACCCTAGCAGGATTGTTTCTGCTTCTTCCACAAGACAGTTGTCCCCTTCTCTGCTTCTCACCTCCCTGCAGGACTCGATACGATACTCTTGGACCTGACTTCCCTCTGTATTGGGTCCTCTCTCATTGGACGGCATTGACCTGTCACTTGCTGTGCTCTGAGTTCCCGGCAAGGAGAGAGGTCAGTGCCAGGCAAACACACAAATGTCCTTGCTGTGAAAACTGCTGCGCATATATCTTGTGTATCTCTCAATTCAAGGTTTGCTGGAGAGATAAGATGCTTTGTGGTTTGTTTGGATGTGCTGTGGCCCTTTTCCCTGCATCTCTCATGGCAAACCTTGCTTTCCTTCTACGGAACTGACTGAGGGCACTGGGCTGCCTACTGCATCTCTGTAGTGCCTGAAAAGCAAAGGCAGGACTAGGCAGTGTCTCAGCCGCAGAGGCTGCGCAGGGTGATTTTTAAATTCAGAGGTGAGCTGCAGCCCAAGAATTTGGGTTTGAAGGATGAAGTATTCGGGGCAACTTGCAGGAGATAGAAACTACCTGAAAAAGCTTACCTGAGAGTGAGTGGACGCAGAGCAGGAACATTGGCCAGAGCTGCATTCAGCTAAAACAAACTGCTTGCCTCTCTGCCAGCTGTCTGCTGAGATAATAGGAAGGGAAACCTTCAAAGGGTATTCTACAAATGATTGAAGTTAGGGATTTTTCCATTAACTACAATCAAAGGGTGGAATTAGAGAAGGGCGTGAATGGGGCCATCTGATGTGCACCCATGCCTGCTGCACAGCATCTCTGACTCAACAGTGCGCCCCTGCCCTGCTGCTCTGGGGTGCCTCTCAGCAGACAGCAGCTCTCACTGGCTTTAGACTTCAGGGTAGCGCTCACTCTGGATTAAAAACCTGCTGATACTCAGCAGTTTATCCTGTGCTCACAGAGCTCTTCACCTAAACAGAGCCTAAGGGGCAAATCCTGCTGCAGAAAAACATGTGTTTGTGGGATGAGTAGGGGCAGGCATGAGAATGCTGCAAGGCTGTGATTGCTGGTTGCCCAGCCGATTGCATATTGAGCTGGGAAGTGTCTCCTTGCTCCTTTTGCTGAATATGGGTGACTTTGGTCAGTGATGCACTGCAGACACGATTCCAAGTTATCTCAGATAACATCCCTCTGTAACAGAGAGACTGCATGTTCCTTTTGCATGTGTCCTCTTATGGGAGCAGTAATGCCCAGCCTGCACTTAGAAAATAGGAGTGAGAGATAATGAAATGGTTGTCTGTGCTGCTTTATTGGATGCAAAGTGAACAGAGGGAAGCAGACGGGTGGCTTTGGCAACTGGATTTCCCCTTAAGAGTTTTCTTTCTCCTTTTTTAATCCTTTATGTATTGCCTGTGAGTTTCTTTCCATTGAAGCTATCTCAGTTATGTGTTGGAATGCTTGGACACTTGCCTTTCAAACTTTATTAGACTGAAGAATAGCACTCTCTTCCCCGCTTATGGAAAACACTTGCACTTCTTAATGTCTTTGATGCTTTTCTCAGAAAGCTTTGGCATCCCTTTCCAACCTGAAAGCTTTGGGTGGAAAACTTTCATTTTGGGGTGAAAAGCCAAAATTTTCCAATTATTTTAAACAATATGAATCCACTCTGTGTGTGTGTGTGTAGGAGAACATTTTCCAGCTAGTTCTTATTCTTATGCTGTAGTTTTGCCTTTGTGGATTGATATGAGAGTCCAGTTTCAAAGCTTTTTACTTGTACCAGCTACTAATATGTTATTGCAAATGTCCTACTGAATGGTGAACTGTTAAGTTGGTATTTGGGTATTCGGGCTCCTGAGATGAGAGCTGTTTTAAACTCCACAAAACCCAAGAACTGAAACTCTCTGCTTCTGTATTTTGGTCCTCGGGACAACCTGATTTACTGTGGAGAGGAGGGTAGACTAAACTAGTGACAGTGTTTCTGGGAATAAATTGGAGAGTGTTCTACAGAAGTCTCACTAGCATGGAGCGTGAGTGTGAAATGAGGTTTATCTGTGCCTTTATGGCACTTTTCAGCAGAGAATTTAGCAAATGAGCAAAGTGTGGCTGCTTCTCACTACCATCCTGCAAAGTAAGCGAGCATTCATGTTTTAGAGCTGGGAGCCTGCAGTGTTGGGGAAGGTAATGATGTGGATGAACAGCATCCATGTCATGAGCAGAATCCGTAAGTCTCGCTCTCACCCTGTTGCTGTAGTACTGGCATCTCCCTCTATACCTGAGGCAGCAGCCATCATTTCTCCTGCCAGTCTGCTCTTCCAACCCTTGGCTTTCAACTCCTTGTATGATTAGACATTGCACTGACCACTGCTCCCGATGTTGGGTTTAGGTCTAGTCCCTAAAAGCAAAGCCTGTAAGGCCAAGCAAGGAGAGCGTTGTATGTGGACTGGTCTGTGGGGATGATGCTCATGATACCATGCTTCTCCCAATTCCCATGCCCTGACGGGCTGGGCTGCTGCAAGATCCAAGCACAATCCTGATGTCTATCTTTCCCTCCTCCTCCTCTCTCCTCCCTCCCTCCACCCCCAAGGAGGC
>JAOEHY010032073.1:30744-73115 GCA_025447955.1 Psilopsiagon aurifrons
TTTCCCTCCGCCTCCTCTCGCCTCCCTCCCTCCCCCCCCAAGGAGGCTGTCCTAGTTGGTTCCCCCCCCCCTTTTCTTTCTCTCTCCTCCCTTCCCAGTGTACTTATAACTCTTAATCTAGCTGGCCTTGTAACAAACGACAGCCTAGGAGACGCGGAGCAGGACCCCTAGTAGCATGATAGCTCCAGGTATCTCAGCGCTCATGCGACCCTTGCTGAGTGGACTGAATGTGAGCAAGATTCGCTTTATTCATCTCTGTGGGGTGACTGAGCAGCATCGCACACCACTTAAGCAGGGCTTGGAAAGAAGCTTCAGCTCCATGCAGAAGCTCCAGGATGCCCGTGAGGATTCGAGGTGAGTAAAATGCTGAACCCTGGCTTACTGCATCTGGAAGGGCCTTTCCAGGAGGGACACGTGCTTACCTCTGCCTTGCTCTACAAAAGAAGGGAGAGGGCCATGTGAAAGAAGTCCTGCAGGAGGTGATGGATGAAGATGCTAATGAGAGGAAGGTGATGCAGGGAATCGGTCTATGAGAGGTGCTTTTCCCTGCCTCTGGAGCTGTGGAGGCCACAGCTAGTGACCTGGATCCAAAACATGAAGGTGACAACATGGCACAAGAGTCTATTAAGCAGCCTTTAAGGGACTAAGATGGTGTGCAAGGTGTGTTGGGCAGCTGGGTATGGAGCCTGATGTACTCCTGCCGTGGGGAAGCTGGGATGGCCACTGGGTTGGTTGCCCTGGGAACTGCAAATTCTGGGAGTTAAACTCTGCAGTGGAAATCGGTCAGAAGCTTTTTAGAAATGCCTTTACATGCTAGGGTAGAGGACTCCCAGATGGCCATCTGAAGGAGGAGGCTTTGGCCTGTTTAAGGGCCTGGTTGTCAGAGTCCCTTGGGAAGCAGTCCTGGAGGGAAAGGAGTCCAGGTAGGCTGGGCATTCCTCAGCAAGGAAGGCTTAATGATGCAGGAGCGGCGGTCCTCCTGTGCTGGAAGGACAGGGCTGATGAGAGGCTGCCTGGCACAGAGTGCTCCTCTCTATTCCTACAGCAGGATCTACTGCAGACTCTCTGCCAGTGTTTCCTCTCTGTTCCTTAGGGATAATTTGGAAGGAGATTGCATTTCTCTGAGCAAACAAAAGGAATTTGTACACCTCCGAGATCAGCTCAGTCTGGGTCAGACTTTAATCTGCTCGCCACTGAGAAAAAGACCCAACCAATATCACAAACAATAAACCATTCTGCTATCTGACCTTAGAGGAAAGTTACACTGGTAAGCCTGCTTGATGGGATTTATGAAGACTCGTTATCAGTGGATTTTCTTTCTAATTGGTTTGTTGCTTCTGAAGTCATCTTGGGCTGTATTTGTAGGCATCTTGTTGTTTTGTATGGCCTTGGAAATACAAATCCCTTGCTTTTAGGGCAAAACACCAAAAGGGGAAAGAGCCACCTTCTTGGAACCCCTTCACCACCTCCCTGCGTCACAGAAAGTTTGAGATTCAGTTATTTCTAATGGAATAATCAACTGGCAGATGCTGAACTTGTAGTGCTGAGTTTGTCACATCTGGTAAGATCTTTCCAAATCTCTGACGTGTGTCCTCTGACAGTAACGTCATTGTAGAACAGGGCAGTCTAAATGAGGCAAAACGTTGTTTTCTTCACAAAATGTGATTTTTTTTTTTTTTTTTTTTTAATAGCTTCATAACCAGTGACAAACGAATGCAAAAGTAAATAGAAAGTAAAAGCTACAGCTTTTCTTCTCAGGCTCTCCTGAAGCGTTGGGTACCCAAAGCCGGTAGCCTCCAGAGGAGACTTAAGCCTAGGACTGATTTGTGGGATATGAAGACAACCAGACCAGCACACAAGTGGTGCTGTGGGGGATGGCTGAACTTGAACAGTGGACACAGGGAGTAATCAGGCCAGGTTTATGCCCCCAATAGAGGCATCTCTATTAAGAGCAC
This sequence comes from Psilopsiagon aurifrons, assembly GCA_025447955.1. NCBI lineage: Eukaryota > Metazoa > Chordata > Aves > Psittaciformes > Psittacidae > Psilopsiagon > Psilopsiagon aurifrons. The sequence continues at coordinate 32,700 of JAOEHY010032073.1, forward strand.
AGACAAAACAGCTTACATTTCCTCTACAGCCAGCAAAGAGAGGGAAGCAGCATACAGTGCTTTCTGTGCTGTGGTCAGGAGTAGTTGTCATCACCTTCTTAAGAGCACAGATGAATTGTTGTACCCAGGCTTGTCCAGCACCATGCAGGGGGGTCTGTGACAAGCACATCTGTACTTCCTTGTATCTAAGTGGGTGAGCTGTGCACTGTTCCTGGCTGCAGCTCATCTGTCTCAGAGCTCATTTAACTGGCAGCAACAGTTCAAGCAGGGCTGTGTCCCGGAGCAACTGCAGGGATCTAAATTCCTGCAGTTGCAGGAGACTGCTGTGGGGTTCTCCTGGGACTGATATGGGCTGAAGGTGCCCCAAAAGCCAACACAGATGAAGTTTTTTGTCAATAAACATCTGTATAGCATTGGGGATTGCTGGATCCAGCACTTTCTGCTTGCAGGCAGCCAGATTGCATTATCCTCTTGAAGAATGCACAGCTTAAAGTTACAGCTTTAAGTAAAGTTACAGCTTTAAGTGAAGTGGCTTTTGTGTAACAAAATTATTTCACCCGTAACTGTAAAGCCAACACTGCCAGGAAACCTACCTGTTTGCCATAAAAATTAAGTAAGTGGGTCTAATCCATTGAAATATATACAGGGTTGGGGTTCTTTTTGTTTGACATTTGAAAACAGGTCTTTAAATTACCTATTTACAGTGAAATGTCTGGGGGTGTCTCTGTGAAGGAGACTGAAATGTCTTAGAGATGTTCTTTGGCTGTTTGCTTTGAGAAAAAAGGGGATCCAACGGCTGCTATGTGACCTTTCCACTCTGCACGTGGGAAACTCTCTCCTCTGCAGCATGGTCCTGGTGCAAACTTCACAGCTGTTTTCATAACCAGGGGACCCTGTTGTGGACTAATGGCCCAGGCATTGTTTTCTGTTGAGGCTTTCTGAAAAACAGGAAGCTGGGCTCCTCAGATGAAGGTACAGTGGCCCCTGCGTTCTGCTCCTGCCGCCTGAGTCGAGACCGAAACCAAAAGAGCAGAGAAGGAGCAAAATACTGTTTCATCTCTCTTCTCTGCTTCCAAATTTTGATGGAATTATGGGGATTGACTTTCCAAAAAAGAATTATTTGGGATTTTCTGCACCTGAATTCTTGCTGATGATGTCCATGTGATAATGTTCTAAGAAACAGCATCCTTAATCATTTTGAGATGTACAGCAATGATTTGTCAGCAGGTAAATGGGATTAGATGTAGATGGTGATTATGGTTTATTTGAAGCTGAATGAACAAGACCTGCAAACTGGAAAGAGGAGCATTTCTTCCTGCTTTTCCATTACAATTTCACAGGAATTCTTTCATGTCTCCTGTTCAGCTGGATACATCCCCTGTACTCCACCTCTGCCTCTTGTGAGTTAAGAAAGAGCAAAGGAAATTGTTTAAACTTGATCCTTATATATTTCTGTGCCTAACGTTAAAAGGAAATCAGCAGAGGTTTCCAGATGCTTCATTTTCATCTGCGCAGAGCAGAGAGGGATGATCAGACACAATAAGTCCTTTCAGCTGCTGCTGTTGCTGTCGCAGGGACAGTTCCCATTTAACCAGTTCCTCCTCCAAGTCTGACTTTCCAAGAGGATGCCTGGTACTGAGGAATGTAGGTGTTTTCTCAGCTGGTAGGTTTGCTGTAATGTGTGACTCTGGGGCTGTGATAGCTTGTATTCAGTGTATATTGCAAATACATTGCATGAATCAGGAGGTAATGTTAGAAATCCTCAGAGCTCTGATACTTGCTGTTTCTTTCACTGGGCTCAGAGCTTCCAGAAGTGTTACTAGGCTCTATACCAAACAGCTCTTTTACTGGAAGAAGCTGGATGCTGTTTCACTCAGTCTTGTGTAAGTGACGACAAACTAGGGAATTGTGAGCATGGCCAGATCTCACGAGGAAATTCACTCTATCTTCAAGGCTGTGGTTCTTTCTTCCTATGCCAGAAATGACAGCAGCAAGGCCATGGGGCAGCACTGATATTGTTAGTGCTTGGGAGTTTATTGAAGCTGTGGGAGATAGAGGTGGGTCTTTCCAGAGATCTGGGAGAGTGTTGTGTGACAGGAGAGGGTGGACCCAGCTTCTACCACTGGAGAATGTCCTGGGCTTTGAGGTGATGGGCACTTGGGCAGTGCCACACTGAGAGGTACTGGGCAAAGCACCCACTGCCTCCAGAGTGGTGCCATGTTTTCAGCATAGGAGATGGGACCTCCAGCTTCTAAGTGACCATTTGGGTATATGCGCTAAGAAAGAACATTCTTTGCTTATGTGCTCCCCATGGCAAATAGATTGTCTCAGAAGATACTGTCTTGGTGACAAATCCATGACGCCACTGGTCAGGGTGGCAACCTTCTATGCACTAGTGGGGAAAGCCTGGTTTGCAGGAGGTGAAGTAGGTGCCCTTTCCCTCTTTTTGTAGATCATATTTCTACAAGTCAGCACTCAGGAATTCTGGTGACCTTGCTCTTGACTCTTTACAAGATGCAATCTTGCAGGCTGTCAGAATAACTAGCAGTTTCTCCTGGGCAAGGATCACAGCAGATCAGAGGAGGTTACTCAGCACAGTCACTCTGTAAGCTGGAGCTGAGCATGTCTCATCACAAGAGCCCTGTGATTGAGTTCAGGGAAGGAGCAGGTGCTTCATGGAAGAATGAACAGCATAAAAGTTACAGTCACCAAGTAATCCTCTTGAGAATAAAATGTGGATCAAGACAGCTGTTGCTACATAATTAGTATCTGATCCTGAGCACTTTTCTTGTTATTACTTCACTCCATCCTGGATTACCATCTCAGGTCCAGGGCGTTCAAAAGCTTTGCCTCCCTACAAACACTCCCTCCACCACCCAGCCCAAGCAGAGGCATTGGGTGCAGGCCATCTGCACTTGCTAATGTACAGCTCAACATTTATTCTGAGGAATGTTTGATGAAGTGGGAAATATTTTGGCTCAGCTCAGGTTTGCCTGCCTTTGAGAACTGATAGCCTGAATCTGTTCTGAGATGCGTAGCGTAATCCTCCTAGGAAGTGCTTGTATGCACATTTCCTTTCAAGTGCCATGTCTCTGGTGCTCAGCCAGCAGACCTCAGCAGTGGGCATATAGCAAATGATGGGCTCCTCTGATTCTTGCAAACTTGTTTTGTAGCTCTTCAGATCAGGTGACGGTGCATTTTATAAATCGGGATGGAGAGCGACTCACAGCCACAGCCAAAGAAGGGCAGAGTTTGCTGGAAGTGGTGGTCAATCAAAACTTGGCCATTGATGGATTTGGTAAGTGTTGCACAAGTGTATGTGCTCTTAGGATTGATGTGTCTGCTGTATGCAGTGGGTACCTGGGAACAGTGCAGCTGTACGCATGTGTTCTGGTGAGAAATGAAGCAAGTTTCTCTCCCAGCAGCTGCTCACTGAGCTGGTGGTGTGATTTCCACACTGTCACCCCTGGGATTCCAGCAGTGTCAATGTCCTTCACTGATTCGAGCTGACATGCAGATTTGAAAACTGATTGTGATCCTCACAGAGGAGGAGCAGGTTGAAATCTGCATCCATCCAAGGATTGCCTTTTCTGGCATCTCCTTTGACATGCTCCAGATCTGTTAAAGGACCTTTTCCCAGGCTGTTTCTGAAGATCATCTCTCATCAGCTAGTTTTTTAATGACTTGCTGTCATTCCCTCTTTCCTCCATCAGGTGCATGTGAAGGGACACTAGCCTGTTCCACTTGTCACCTCATCTTTGAGAAGGACACTTTCCAAAAGCTGGATGCTATCTCAGATGAAGAGCTGGACATGCTGGACTTGGCCTATGGGCTCACAGAGACGTAAGCCTCCCTGCTGATCTCAGTAGATTCCCAAGCCTCTGAGGCAGATTCTCAGCACCTGGCACCTCTTTCCAAGGGGACAGGACTTATTCTATGTCAGTGTTGTGCCTCTGGAACTGCTTTCTCTTAGGTCATAAGACCTCTAACAGGAACTTGGGTGAAAACCCAGCCTGGTCCAGACATCCCAGTGTGGGTGGGGAATTTCTTCCTTTCTTGTGGGAACAGATGAGCCTCACTTCACGTTTTCTTCTCAGATCTCGACTTGGCTGCCAGGTGTGCATTAAGAAGTCGATGGAGGGTCTGACAGTGCGGGTCCCCATGGATGTATCAGACATGAGGAGGCAGCTGGAGGTTGGAAAGCAAAGCAAGCAGTAAACTGAAACGACTCCTGCACAACTCACATCCTCATTTTAGGTGTGGCAGGGTACTTTGCTTTTGACTAACACTATTGCTTTCTGTGGCTGGCTTGCAATAGACCATAAAGGTCTGATTCAGTGTAAATGCCCATTTGGCAAATCTCTCCTTTAAACAAAGCTTAATTCTAGGGCCTTTGGTATATGTTTTAAGTGTCCTGCTGAATACAACTGGAGTAAAGCGTAATGGCTTTACGTTTTCCCTGGGAGGGTGACAGTGAACATCTCTGCTGTACGTGACTCACCCTCTCCTTTGAAATTTAAGGAATTCTGCTATTCTAAGTGACTGCTGGGAATTTCGCAAGGCTTGGCTCTTTAACTGTAGAGCAGAATTTTCCCAATTTGGGAAGCTTAAGAAGAGGTAGCTGTTCCAAATACAAGACAGTGTGTTGATTGGCTTGATACAGGCAAAAGGAACTTTGTTAGCAAGAACATATTGATAACCATTTGAATGCTAGCATTTCCTGTAAGAGGGAACCACTTTCAATGGATTTGAGATGTTAAATGAATTATGCACCATGTTCTGCTACTTTCTCCTAATATTACATTTTGCCATTGCTGTACTACCACATACATCAAATAAAATTCTAATAATTGTACTTCAAGACCTATGAGATGCACTTCTCTGGTAACATGAGCCTGGCTGGAATAGTGTGAGTTTGATGGAAGTGTAAGTATAATATCCTGTTGCCCCAGTTAAATAGACTGGATTTTTCCCTCATGTTTGAATGAATACGTAAAACTTACCATATAAATGTAAAAGGGGGGAGAGGAGGGTAAGTGCTTTCGGACTTACAGTCCTTCTTAAACTTGAAACAAGAGCTGAAAATTCCCAAGTTTAAGCATCATGGTGCAAAGTGACTGGAAGGGATCTTTTAAAGGTCAGGATTATTACAAGTGCATTAATGGTTTTGTTTGGGGCCACCTTTAAGTCTGCCTCGTCCCGGAGTTCGTTTTCTTCCTTTACCCGCTGGGTAACTACCTAGGTCACTAAGTTGGGTCTGCAACCTGGGATCCACGTGGAAAAGGACATCCCGCAGCTTCCATTTGTCGGCATCATCAAGTGGTGACTGGAGGCGACACGAGGTGGAGCTCTCGGAGCGCCCGCTTGCGCGCAAGACGAGCAGAGCGGGGAGAGATGCTGAGTCTCCCTTCCTTCTCTTTCTCCTTTCTTTCCACTAGAAGCTCTTGATTGGCACTTGTTGTAATCCAGCACAAGGCCAAAACAACACGGTAGCCCTCGGAAAACTGCCCCCATGTGTGCCTGTTTCTTCCAAACCTGTTCTCCTCCAGCTTGTCCCAGGTTTATTATAAAAAAGTAAAGAGAATGAAAACAGATTAAAAGAAAGCAGTAAAGGCACCACCACCTTCAGTGCCACTTTGCCACTCTCCCTTTGCAAAGCAGGGGGGACATGGAGCTTTGCAGTCCTGCTCCTCAGACCCCTCTTGTATGTGAGTTTGCAGCTGGAGCACAGGATGCTGCTGAAAGATGTCAGTTCTCTAAACACGGGTGCAATGCCACATGGAATCACAGAATCAACTAGGTAGGAAAAGACCTTTAAGATCATCAAATCTTGCCTTTATCCCAGGACTGCCAAGGTAAAATCCACCACTAAACTGTATCACTATGGGCCTCATCTGTATGTTTTGCATGCTGGTGGGATGGCAAGGGAGGGAATAGCTACCTGCTTGAAAGGGCTGAGCGACTGCTAGGTTCTTCTTCAGAGTCGGGATGAGCTTTGAGGAAAAAGTTTCCAGGGCAAGCTGTCTGGATATGTAGGTAGTCAAAATAGCCCACACTACTCTTTGACAAGGTTATCTGCCTTTCAAAGGTGCCATGGGGAAGCAGAAGGGAGTCTGTACCTGCAAATGATGGGGTAGAGTATGTCTTGAGAGACTGGCTTTCCTGACTCTGTTGGGATGACAGAAATAGGACTGAGACAGTGGAAATAAACTACAGCTGCCCTGGCCACTTCCATCGTAGTTTCTGTCAGCCTGCAGCATAAGGGAACAAATCACACATGCCAAACAGAAATGAGAAGAGGCTGAACTGAACGAGTCATTGTCTCTTCAAGGCAAATGAACTGGACTTGTCTGTCCTTGATCTACATTGGGAGCAGGTCATGAAGGCTCCTCACTTCCCAAATGGCAACCTCACGACATGTCTTCCCAAGTGACTATCTGGCAGGGCACTGAGTAGGACATTCAGTATTTGAGAGCCAACTTGAACTAAATCTCTACTTTTGATCTGAAAAAGGGCAGAGAAAGAAGGGAAACCTATTTGGATCTGAAGGCTGTATATTAAGAGCAAATTTGGCCTTTCTGGGGAAGAAAGCCAAATGTCTGTATTTGGTATTTCTTGTTATGAGCAAACTGGGTGCTGTGGAACATTCATAGGACTGATTGGTGACTTCCAAATACACCGCTGCATCTCCGGGAGCAACATATCCCACTTGGGAGTTTTGAGAAAGGGATCTAAGTGGTAGCATCACATGAGACACCTGCACTGATGGGAGCACTGACGGTGCATCTACAAGCTGCTGTGGGAGCGTGGAGTGAATCACAGCCCAGTTGGCCTGGTGACCCACTGCTTGGTGTCTCCTGCCAGAGACTGACAGCAAAGCAGGGTTCTCTTGTCACAATTAAGTCAGATTTTTTTTGGTGGTGGCAGTAATTTATAATTTTTATACTGTTATAATTCTATTATACTATTAGTATACTATTTATACTATTATTATACTATTTATACTTTTTATACTATTATTTATACTAAAATTTGTAATTGTGGCCTTGAGTTTCCTGGGGCTAAAAGCAGTAGTTTGACATAATTGATCAGCAGAAGCCAGGAGCTCCAGGACCTTTTTGTCTTTATGGCACAGTTCCAGCGGGCTGTGGCCAGGATTAGGGGGATTTGGAGGTGGGACTTTACATTAAGGCATTCACCTGTTCCTCAGCTACTGGATGGTAGCACAGCTCACAGGTTTCCCAGCCTATCCCTAGGAAATCTATTACTAATTTGCTATATGTATTTTGATGGTCTGGAAGAAAGTGTGGAACATATCTGCTGACTTGGTCAGTGTAGGATTGGGTGCCAAAATGTGGGGATCATCTTGGTTGCCAGCAAGCTGGACTCTCCAAATTACATCATTGCCTGGGATCATGGAAAAGGAGTGCTGCAGAATTCCAACTTGGGCCTAGAGGCAGCAGGTCCTTACAGAAGCCAAGTCTCCTTGTCTTGTGTAGCACTCTGCTGTGCATCACATGCTCCAATGGGACCAATGGTTTGTGCTGTCTTTTCTGATAAATTTTGGAGGGTTTTGTTTTGCTTTAAATGAAGAAAATTTATTAATAGAGAGCTGGGATAGAGCTGCTATCCGGGGAAATGCGCCCTTATTAGGCAGCCCAGGATGCAGAGAGGAAAAAAATGTGTCTTTTGCCCCGCCTCTCCCAGACTTTCTATAAACTGCTCTCTTTAACTTGCTCATGATTCTTCTAGGTGACGCAAATCATGAGCTCTACTTTTGGTCCAGGTCTTCCTCATTTGAGCTGAGCCCAGCCCAGCCACTGAGTCTTTTTACAGTCCATTAGCATGTTTAGGAGACAGAATCATCTCTCTGCCAAGTGCAGGCACTTTTCTAATAGTTAATGCTGTTTCACCTCCCTGAAAAGACACAAATAAGAGTGGTGCCTGAGCTGATTTGCTGGCAGAAGGCTCAGCATGGCCAGCCTTTCAGAGCTGGGGTACGAAGCACGTGTTTCAATAGCACATTTGGTGTTTTGCAAATGCCACCACTCAAGCACAGAAAGAGGGAAGTAGGAGCAAGGGAACAAGAGGTGATCGTTACACCACAGTGACAAACAAACACGTGTGTCTTTTATTGAAATAGTTACAACTGTAGCTCTGGAAAACAAAGACTGTGAATGCCACATCAGTGTTCTTGTGCGAGGGGAATTATGGTGGAGGGGTGTTGTATTACAACTATATACACCTTTCATCATACAAGGGCCACCAAGGTGATTTGGGATAGAGAGTGCAGAATCTGACAGTTAAACATCCTGCATAGAGTTAATCAAACTATACACCTTGGAAAAGTGGGCTCTGGGCTTCCCCCTCTCTCCCCTGTCCCAGCATTTGGCCACAGGCACTTGACAGATGAGCAGAGGCATCTGATACCTACTAGATCATTTTACAGAACTGGCTTCCCCCTCTGTGCAAGGACTGAACCATGGCATATGTCAAGCAACTCTAGATACAGCTATTTGCAGATACTACAACTTGCAGGGTGCACTTACTCCACAAAAGCGACCTTTCAATCATTAGGATTCATGCATTTCTCTTGTCCTTCACCCATTTACTGTTGAGTAAAAGGAGCAACTCTCTGAGAGAAACCACGTAGAAAACTCTCACATAACTTTCAGATGAAATAGCCTGAACCTTTTAACCTCTGAGACTTTTCCCAATGTTTTCTTAATGCCTGTCAAACTAACGTGATGCTCTCAGCTTCTGTGTAGAGCTCAGCTGGCAGCATCACAACCCTCTAAGCAAGTCCCATTATGACTGTGGCACTTCTGAGCACTGCCTTGAGTGGAATCACGGGGGTGCTCCAAGAGTCCACTAACTGCATTTCTTTAGTAAAGCAGCACTAGAAGCCTGCTTAGCACATCCCTGCCTGGCACTTCTCCAAACTTAATTCTCCTGGAGCAACTGAGCCATGTGCTAAGCTGAGTAGGAATTCAATGCTTCTCTGAGACAGCATCAGCGCTGTTGAAGCCTGGACCATGTCAGCTTATGGACTGACAACTTTCTGGCCAGATGGGGCTTTGCTTCAGCATCCACTCGACAACATTCTTGACAACTTCCACAACTCCTCTGACCTCATGCTAGAGCCAAATACCACTTAAGTCCCTCTCAGCATGACTAGGAATTTGATTAGTTGCCCCAGCCACACCATCTCTGGAAAGGACCTTCTGAAATGCTACCATCATTTACAGAAATATAATGTCACCTTTTGCTAGGGATAAAAGGACCAGTGTCCCAGGTGTCCCTGAGGACACCAGAAAAGACAAATGTTCATAGCTCTGCCAAAATGACAGTGCTAAAATCCTTTACAGTAACTGTGGCTCTGTCAAATGCTAGCTTTGGGGGAGGTTTGAGAGAATCAATGCAAAATGAATTGGGAAAGAAAAAGCAATCTTGGGGTTAAAATATTACATATGCCATCTGTCAGTGAAAGCTGGGCTTTGGGGAGCTAGACCACCAGGGGACAAAAGGTGAGTAGAGAGAAGCCACAGTGATTTCTGGGATGGAGGGGAGGGGTCTCCCTTTGTGTGAGTGGTGATGAAAAGTGAATAGTGGAGGATTTTGTGCAAGCATAAGGATTTTTAACTAGTTCTGATGGAGTATTAGCTGTCCCAGTTCTCCAGTCAGCCACATGCATCAGCAGCTGACAGGAGAAAATTAAGCAGAGTTTCTCATTTCCCACTTTACAAAGAAACGGGGTCAGCCCCTGTCCATGTCAGCTAACCCATAGACAGGGAGGGTCTGATGGCATCCAGCCCACAAGACACTCAGGCAGTGATGCCTCTTCTGTAGAAAAAGGGTGCAAATTAAAAACCAAGAACAACCACCCCCCCCCCAACCCCAGATAAAATGTATCTTAAACCCCAACATTACATACACATTAGTGTCACTTTACACTTATTGCCCCATGCAGCCTGCTAGATTCTTCACACCCTGATCATATCTTACACATTATTTTCTGCTGCACATACACAAAAAAATACTCAGTTCTCCCCCACCCATCTCCCTAGACAAAGGTCTCTTCTGCAAATGCCACTGTATCACGCTCCTCTGTGGCCACCTCTGCCAGCGGCTGGCTCCTGAGCCACTCCACCCTGCTCCGAAGGAGCTCATTCTCCACCGCTTCTGCCTCTGCTGTGGGACAGGTCTTGGTTTCGTCGTGCTTGAAATACTCCCTGATGGTGTTTCGAATGGAGGTGGGGAGGATGATACGGATGGTGTGGCTGAACGTGTTGAAGCCCTTGCTCTGGGTTGGCGCCTGCGCCATTTCCTCTGGCTTACTCTCCAGCTCCTCAGGAGCGGAGGCACTCTGGGGGCTCTCTTTGTGCTCTGCCTGTGGGGATGGGGTCACTGGTCCATGGTGACAGCGCCTGGAGATGGACTGCAGGACAAGAGGGGTGCTCTGCCCATAGAAAACTGTCTGGGGGATATGGACTTTCACAGTCTGCAAGCTTTTGGACAGGCTTTGCTCACTACTGCTGCTGGGCGAGTCGCTGCTGCTGGTGTTTGCCAGGGATCCCTCCTCTTCCTCTTCCACTGGAGACCCACAAGAACTTTCTTTATTTGGGGCCACGTAAAAGGTTATCTTGGTGCGCTTCAGGCTTTCCTGGCTTGGAGGGCAGGCATCAACGCTTTGGATTTCTATGTTCTTCACTGCCTTCTCCTTATGCTGCTGGTGGCTGCTCTGTGGGAATGTCTCGCTGGCTGGCCTGGCAACTGGGAGCTCAGGGTTTTGTTCAAACTCTTTGGTACAATCCTGGCTCCTGAGCCCTGGGCCAGGGCCCCCTCCACAACTCAGCTGTCTCTCCTCTTCTTCCCAGTCAATGTCAGTTAATGGGCTTCCCACGGCAGCTCCGCTGACAGGAGGAAAACTTTTCCTTTCTCCAGAGCAATGATTGCTCTCTACAGCCTTGGGTTCATACTCATGGAAACTGTCCAGATCACATGGATGTAAAGGCACAGGAGACCTGAAGGACTTGTGCCACTCTTTTGGGGTCCTCTGGGCAATCCTGGGGGACACAGCATGGAGCCTGGCAGACGTACCGAACATGAATGGTAGGGATGAGACGTCTGTGGGACTAATGGCTGATGACTCTGAGCAGTAGGAGAAAGCACTATCTAAGGAGCTGAGTGAGGAGGCAGATGGGGAGGTGGTAGTGGAGGACAGGCTGGAGAAGCTGGACCTGTTGGACAGGCTGGATTTCTGAAAGCTAAGCTTCTTCACCTTAGAGCTGGTCCGAGGTGACTGCCACAAGTTCTGCCTGGCCTTATTAACCCCAGGGCTTAGGCCTTCATCAATCAACTTCTGGCTCTCTACCTGCAGCTGCTTGAGCCTGTGGATGTAGTCTGTGTGGCTGTGCATGATGGTGGCATCACAGCTGGACTGGCGGGCCACCGGCTCATGGCTCTGAGCAGGAAGGTGGGAGCTGAGGCAGACGCTGGGCTCCGATGAGCACCGATCTCTGGCTGGGCTGAGTGAGCGTATTGAGCCGATGGAGCAGAAGGAGCCGTCCTCTTCCAGGAGATCATAGCTGTCTGCACTGGCGTTCTTCCGGGCTTTGCTTTGGTAGCAGGCTGTGATCTCGCTGAACAAGTCCCAGTCCTCTGGATCCTCATCGAGTAACAAGCTGCTGGATGGTTCAAAAATGGCATCCGTTTCAGGTACCAGGTGATGCTTTGTTCCTTCTGGGTCACAAGCAGAAAATTCCAGCTCATCAGAGGAATCATCATGCTGAGCCGAGCCTATACCTGGGGCAGAGAACACAAATTAATTTGTGGCCTATGTCTCCTAACCTTACAACAAAGGCAGGGAAATATACTCATGGAAAAGCAAAGCTGATCTGCTGCTTGCACAGGGACCAGAGCACAACATGGAACAATATCAAAAATTTTGGCTTGGTGACCTGAGCTTTCACCACTGGCCTGTATTCCTGGAGACAAATCAGCCTTTTTCCATTCAACCATTTGGTCTAGCTTTACAGAACTAATCTGGAAGAAAAGATTGTTAGGACATGGCATTGCTAAGGCTACACTAAATTCTTGTGATGGCTGGAATAGGTTGAACAGCATCCAAAGAGAAAGAGAACCAGGGACATTTCATAAGATGCACCTCAGCCCTCTGCTTTGCCCTTTCTTCCTGCCTATGCCTTACAAAGGGAAAACCAAACTCAACTGTTTTTCAATGCTTTTCCTTGGAAGAGACATGAAGGGAAAGCAAACTTTTTTGCATGAGGCATTTAACTGTTCAAAGATTTTAAATGTTTTTGGAAGATACAGTGCCAGCGACTTACCCAGAGATCCATCTGAGGTTTTGGACTTTTTGTCTGGTCTTTGAAACAAGGAAGCAATGTCGCCTCCAAAAATCTCTCCAGAGTTCTCAATCAGGAACTGCACTAACAAGGCCACCTGGCAAAGACATGAATTTCCAGAGTCATATCAACATATAGCCAGCTGTATAAAGCAAGTCAAATCAGTCCTGGAATCTTCCTTTTCCTTCTACAAAGATGTAACTTCCTACAGAACCTTTTGCTCAAGAAGCTGTTAAGGACATGGCAATGTGTCTGTATGAACTATGCTTAGAGAGAGAATGTGAGCTCTATGAACTGGTATAGTGAGCCAGGTACAGCATGTTCTACAATTTTCGTTACTATTGATAACATCTCATAAGCTACAAGCAAGCATTCCTCCCCTCTGTTGCACTGTCATATTCACTACTTACTTTGTCTGTGCAAAATGGCTTTAAATCCAGGTGAAGTGGCAGTGCCTAACTTCAGTTGCTCCATCTTTCAGCTGCAAAGGGGAAAGGACAAAGCCTAGGTGCCACTCAGCCAGCACTGTCACTAATTCTATGCCTTCCTTTAGTCTACAAAATACAGTGCCCATAAAAAGGAGTAAAAGGGGAAGACAAGCATGAGGCCAAACCCACGAAAGATTACCTTCTTTGTAGACCTGCTCTCCTCTTCAGGCCCAGTGGGACTTGGTAGCCACAGCATATTGGGTGCTATGCAAAGAGCCAGATTAAAGGCATTCATCTGATTCACGCCGGAATTCTGCTCAATATGATGGAGGACTCCAAAGAGGTGTCTGAGTAAAATGAGGTTGGCCTCTGGAAGCTGGTTGACTAGACTATTCAGGGAGTAGAAACAAAGGAAAACAATACTGTTCACAAACATCTGCTCTTCAAATGTCAGGAGTAGTCCCAAACCTTTTGCCCCCTTCTGCCCTTTTTCAACCACTTTGAGACTTTCACACTGGATAATAAAGTAAGACCTTGTCACTCTCTTCCACCAACCTTTGTGAGAGCCACAACTTTACATCAGTATTGCCTACCCACCCTGCTAGCAGAGCTGCAGGGACCAAGGGACTTATGTCCAGAACATGTGGTAGAAGTCTGTAATGCCTTAACAAAACAATGCTTGCCCAAAGGCAATGCATACAGCTCCAGGCCAGCAGCACATGAGACAAAGCCATTGCCTGTGTCTCACTCTATAGAGACAATGGAGGAAGGAGGCCCAGGCCAAACTGTAAGGTTCAAAAACTGAGCCAAGCCACTGACAGGAAGAGGTTTGATATACTGCGTATCCTACAGGATGCTGATAGACTGTTCTTGCTCAGGGCAGCAGCTTCAAGGTAGTAAAGCCATTTTCAAGGTCCCAGTCACCCTCTTGGAGAGGCTATTTCTTCTAATGGCCAATAAGATAATCAGCTTCATTTTGTGCACATAAGAAAAAAGTTACCATTGTTAAGGATCTAATTCCACTGACGTTTGGTGTGCTGAGTTACTGTGCCTTTTCAGTGTGCTGGTTCTGGTAATTTGAACTGGTAATCAGAAAAGAATTTTCTAATGACATTTTTTGGGAGGTCAGAAATGTTCACAATGTTCATAAAAGACTCTTGAAAGGAAAACGTTCTGACCATTGACACTGCAATCAGCAATAGCTCTAATGTGGCCTGGAGCATTGCCAAAGCGTCTCCCAGAAGATGAAGTCTATGCTTAGGACTGTGTGCTCCCCCTTCTCCCACCAAAAGAAGCTTTTACAAAGGCTTTTACAAACCTTTTGATAGCTTCAATCTTATGTGCCCTATTTTCTGTGTCCACAGCTTCCATCCACAGTCCGTGCATGTCTGAGGATAGAACACTGTCAGGTATATTTCGGAGAAAATCCTGAATTAAATATATATATGCAGAGCAGTCTGGTCAGTTTTGAATTCCTTACTTTGTTTTCATGATGCATATAGTCATTGTTTATTCATATTAAACACAAGACAAAACATGACATGACGCAAATACATTTCTCCTCCCCTCCCCACTTCACCAAGCTATACTCCTCAGGGCTCTTCCACTGCAGTACTGCAGGACTCTGTTGCAGCCCTTGCGCCCTGTCCCTTCTCCAGAACAGGACTCATTTCTACTGCAGCAGGCAGAGGACTCATACCTATGGCAATGCATAGTTCTGTTTGAAAGATTTCTCAGCTATGATTATTGCTGGGTTTTTTTCCTCAGGTGACTCTTTAACAACCTAATGTATGTCTTGCATTGGGAAGGGCCTGAACATCCTCCCAGTCAACTGTTTTTTGTATTAGGCCATCAAGAGCAAGAGATGGGGATGGTTTTTGATACTCTAGGTGCCTGCATTTTTCTGTCCAGATTTAATTGCAAAAGATAGGCTTTTTCTTACTAAAACTTAAATGGCATAAGTCCTCTCATATCTGCCTGCAGTCTCTTCTGTGTCCAGAAATGACTGAGAGCATCTGTGCTGCCGCCAGAGGGTTTCATATTAGTGCAGCATCTGAATTACTGAGTCCAGACTTTGGCATGTTATTTAGCACTGTATAGATACTATGGTTATCTATCTTGGAGGTAGATGTTACTGTGTCACCTGCTGAAGGCTGTTTTGTACAGCAAAGTGTAAAATGAAACACTGGCCTGAAGGCCACTTCATGTATCTGCATGTAAAAGCAAGCACCACTCAGTCAGACAGATACCTTTGTGCACATAGATGGACCAAGCCATCAGATGAGAATGTACCTTGCTGGGAAAATGCTTTCTATACCTTCCCTAAACATTCCTACCCATAAAGACTCGTGTTTCTTCCTTAAAGAAGGAAGTTACTATTAGCCCAGACAGCTGAGTTACTTGGCCAAACATACCGTGATGACTGCTGCAGCCACAAAGACTGACTCTCCATCCACCTGGACATCATCTCCAGAGTTCAGCTTCTCTTTTAACTCCTTGCAAGTCTTGGCATTGGCAGAACGTCTGAAAATGCCTCTAGTAGAGGGACCTTCATGGTACAGCAGGAGCAGCATATCCTAAGAAAAAGTCCAATAGTACTTAAGAGCCTAACACTTTACCTGTAGTTTGTGTATATTATATGTCACATAATTATAATACAAAAAGACCTAGTCAGTACAGGAAGAGGACAGACATACAAGAGATTTGTCATGATTTAACAAGGGACAAGAGCTAACAGCTAAGTTGCCAGTACAGTTGATGTGGGTACGCTTATCCTGGGGCAAGTGTGAGTCCATTGGACTCTTAGCGAGTGAGGTCTAAGCTATGTAGTGTATGGACTATGGCATAGTCCACTGACATTGCCCCTAGGCAATTTGTGATGACCTGGTTGGAGACACCCATTGAAATGGGATGGATAACTTTGAATGAAGCAATATGGATTACACAGGGGAGGGATGCTCTTACTCTTGTAACTGAGCTAGATCTGCGTCACAAGCAAATGAAGGTCTTCGCCATCCAACCCTCATAAATACCACAAGCGGCTTTAAGTTCTAGGCTAAACACATGAAGATTATGTCAGGATGACCAGTCCAGGCTGCTCCTTACCATGATTGGCTTGGGAAGGATCCCATCAGGACAGACAGAAGACAGAGACAGGCCGAAGAGCTTCCGTGGGGTGGTAGGTGACTGCGAAGGAGGGCTGCCCGTGGGGGTGCTGGTGCTGCGGCGCAGGGCCCAGTCAATCAAGGACTTTTTCCTCTTGGTGTGTTTCTGCGGTGACTCTGAAAGAAAACACAGAGCTTCATTACACATCTGTCTGTTCTTTACTGGCCAGTGAGTGACCTACAGTGGAGGCAGAGTTCCTGGCAGAGCAAGGACTTTCTACCATCACTTGTTTAACAGCTGCACTCTTAATGGGACAGTCAGGCAATATACAGCAGTGAAAACACTTGTTCATCACTCACCCATCAGCAAAACTCCTGTTCAATCACTTTTCTTCAGTAAACGTTGCTGTCTGTGCAGTGTAAGAATGGCTTGCAATTGAAAGCTAGCCAAGGACTGAAAGCCAATTCTGAATATTTTCACAAACAAATTTAGCTTCTCTGTAATCTCTTCCTCTTTGCATACATTCAAGTATGAGAATGACTCTGGGATATGTATAAAATATCAGGAAGAGTTTGGCATTGCCATAGAACGCGGCTGTCTCTGCTGAGTTGTAATGTACTCCTGCAGCCCCTACCTCTCCTCAGCTGCATTGGAGCTTGGGGCCTGGGTTTCAGAACAAACTGACACTGTTTTTCCTTTGGGAGGTGGTCAAGGAAGGAAGCTTCTGTCCCATCAGCCAGAAGGGTGTTATTGTTGATTCCTTGTTGCTGATCAGCAGAGTCCCGGATACAGCTCGATGCGATGCTGAAAGGATGCTCATGCCCTGTTGAGCAGAGAGATGCATAAAGAGCAAGAAAAGATGCAGAGCTATGTGAAAACAGCTCCAAGTCTGGGCAGCAGGATGCAGCCACATCCAACGGCTCCTACTGCAGCTGGGCCTCTAAGCAATGTTGTTCAAAACCTCCACCTGTGGCCTAAATTGGCCAGGGCACACCTATGCATACATATGATCATTGTTTTACAAGTAAGTTCATCCAGTTAAACCTGGCCAGCCACTCTTCATTAGCAGCTCTCCAGCATATCATGCAACAAAGCACTATTAATTGGGTCTGTGTTCTTACGGGCTTATGGGCCACGCTGCACTAACAAAATACTCGAAGCATTGTTCTGTGTAGGAGCTGGCTTACTATAACAGTTTAATGTGTATTGGATGGATACAAAAACTAAGCATGTGTCATGATGAACTGGAAAACATCCAAACCCACCCAAAAATAAATATGAAGTCTAAAGAGTGCCAGAATAATGGTCTTATTATGACAACATGGTCTTTGGAACAAGATGTCTTTAATAAACCGTCATGTATAAACTTCCTTGAAGAGCCTGGGGATTTATTTATTGGGTTATCACTGAAAACCTAACAACACAATGCAGAGTTAATGCAGAGATTACTCATTCAGCATAACAAAGCAGTATGTTATAAGGCAAAACAGTTGGAGCAATGGCTGTACCATCTGTCAGAGAAGCAAGCAGCAGTTTCAATGCTTACCAATGAGAGGGTAAGCAGGGTCATCTTTTCCTGAGATCACCCAGAGGTGGTATTCACTTGTCCTGCCCTGGAGGTGGAGGAACAGAGAAGAGGAAAACATTAGGTAAAGGGGGCCAGGGTGAGGGTCTATGAGGTTGCACTCCACTCAGAAAGCAACACACAGCAAAAAGGGCTGAACAGACCAAGGAGCCAGATGTACACAGCTATCTGTTAAACACTGTAATGAGCAAGGCTGGACCACTGCAATGGGCAAGGCCTATCTGATAACATCACTGCTTTGTTCAGTTTATCATTTCATTAATAAGTCTTTGACAAGCTTGACTCAATCCTAATGTTGGATTGCAAGCATGAAGTCCTCTGAAATCCAAAGGACTTCCGTATACAAGGTTTGAATTTAATGCAGGTGTGTAAGCATGTCTGTGTTTCTGATACTTGGCACTCGCACAAGCAGATTGCTTCATCTTGCAGCCCAGAGAGTATTAATGCCTGACTGGCTAGCTACAGCGCATCTCCGTATCTGCACTGTCCTGTAAACTGGATGTTGCCAGCTTCCTTATCTAAGACCTGGCAGAGTATGCAACTGCCACTTACAGGAAGTCCAAGCTGTTCAAGGGTCTTCTTCAACACAATCTCTGCAGTTTCCACATTGGACACATTGACTGTGGTAGTCTAAAAAAGAAAACAGATTAAACAGAGGAAGCTAATAAGAAGGGATGAAGTTTGGTTGCAGATTCTTGCAGCTTGAAAGTTTGGGGGAAAATGTCATTTATCTGTTTATTGACTCTCTTTACTAAATGTTCATGGTTAGAAGAGTTGTACAAATTTGAACTACACCAGAATCATTGTTAAGGGTGATGGCTACACATCGTGAAAACTGTTCTCCACTATTTCTTATATCATCGGTTTATTACACCATCCAAAGATCTAGTCCAGTAGAAATCATGGGATGCAGGTGGTGTTCAGATGCTGTATTTGATCACATCAGTATTTGTCTGACTGTAGTGCCACTGTCACTCCAAAAGGTAAACATGGCACAATGCTGATAAACCACAAGTGTCAGGGTTGCTCTCTGAGGGAAGAATACTCAGGAAGTAAATGTCACCGGCCAAGCTTGGCATGAAGCCTAGAAATGTATGCTATTAATATGAAGAGACTGGGGCACATTCCAGTCTAAATTAATTCAGAACACACCAGCGACTCTTTCATGATCAATTTCCTCATCTTATTGCACTGAAAATAGGAATGACTGGACACTCAACCACAGACTTAACCACAGTTACCAAGTGAAGCAGAAGGAAGAGAGTAAAAAAGCCAGAGGCCAAGAATGATCTTAAGAATTAAATTCTTTTTGGTAAGGGTCTGGCTACCTCCTCATTTCCTAACTCAAAACTGAAGCCCATTCCAGTAGGAAGGATGCAGCTGCCCAGAAGCACACCCTCTAAAACCTTTTTGTGGGACTTGAATTTTAAACAGAGGTGGCAGCAGCAGCCCCACAACCCTGTCTTCCCACCCCTACCCCACAGACCTCCATGTAGCGTTGGTCTAAAGAGCAGGTTCTTAGTTTTACTTACAGAAGAACAGTTGTCAGCATCCAGCACAAAGATCTGAAGCGACAGATTCTTGAGATATTCATTCTGTTTTACCTCATTGATATGCCTGAAAGTCAAAGAAAAGGGGAGGGAATATAATTTACTAACCAAACTTGAGAAGGACCCTAAGAAGGATCCTAGAGATCCAAGGGACCTGCTCATTGGCACTGTGGTCACATGCTCTTAATGGCTTATTTATTTGAGGCCCAAGACTAACAAGACCCTTCATAACAGTACTTTAATGCAGACAGATGTGTCTAGGACAACACCTTCCACCATCATTAAGACCATTACTATTCTCCAAAAACCAAGGCTTCTTCCCCTCTCTGTACCCATATAAACATTTCTGCCTGGAGATGTTAGTGAAAACAACATATAAAAAGATAACATGAAAAAGAAATAACTGTGGCCTCCAGATGCCACCAGATACAATCTTGAATCAAAACCAAAACCCCAACATTTGAAGAATCAATAACACTTGTGCCATTTCCATAGTCATTAGCAAAGTAAACCTCCAGCTCCAAAGGAAAGGAGGTGTTCCAGCAACGTTATCTTCTAGTGGGTTTCATCTTTTCTGGATTGTTAACACCAATTTTGCTTTCAAGCAGGGCTTCTACATTCAGGTTTCAAAGGTGGACTTTACGGACAGTAGCTAGACACTTCAGGTACTGAAAATCAGAGGGCAGCTTGACACCTAGCGTGACAAATGTCTCTGGGGACTGTAGAGAAACCACCCAGGAGGAGGATGAAAGGAGGGTCACTTACCACAGTAATGCTGACAGCCATCGCTCCTTCACGTCAGCTGAGCTGAAGATAAAAAGGGAGGCAGATGATCAAACAAGTAATGAGTGGGTAACAGCCTTTGGAAACTCTACTCAGTTGCATTTATATTTAGCTGTAAGTCAAAGTTCCTTCCTGCAAAGCCCTGGAACAAAAGCACAGTCCTTTCCTGCCTCCGTCCTATTTTAACAAGTAACAAAAATAATAATAACAAAAAAATTCCAGAAACAACCTGGGCTACATTTCCTGCCCAGGCTGCTGAGTGTTGAGATAAGGGACAAATATCTTTCTGTGATGCTGGAGTTAACTCATCTTGTAGGCCCTTTTTATTTTTGTAGTGACCTTTAATTGCTATTTTCTTTCTCCTATTATTTCCTTCCCAGTGTCTGCCATTCCTAGAAGCTTCTGCTGCCAACATGGGTTACCTAGGTCTCAGTGTTGTGAAGGAAATGGAACTGCTGTTGAGTTGGAACTAAGACACAAACGGCAAGTTGCATATCAAGAGGATGAATCCTAATTGGGAATGCATCATCTGGGAGAGACCATCCTGACCCTGTAAATGATGAGACAGCATGTATGAAACCATGGGATGGTTCCCATTTCTTCTTTCCACCAAGGCAGCTGCCCCACGGAAGGAAAAGCATCTACTGGGGCACAATTTCCTAGGGGTGCCAGCATCTCTGAGAATGGGGTGACCCCTGAAGATTGCTGCCCTCTCTGCTTTGCAGAAGAGAGTATGAAGTGGAGATGCCTAAGCCAGCTGAGCTCCCTGTGGGTATGCCAGCTCTAGATTCAGCTTAGCCAAGCTAGACTAAGCTCCAGGTAACAAAAAACTCATCTGCTTTTTGGTCAGCCTTATTAGCTTAGGCACAACATTGGGACAGCCTTTGAGATGGCACTTGGATATGAAGGGCCTATTCTTTAGCCTACTTCATGCCCCCCCGCATTTCTGGTTTTGCGGTTAGCAAGAGCTCTGGACTGTGCAGCTTATGTGCAGACCCATCTTAAAGAGCCTTTCTAGTTTTATACTTAGCTTGTTGTGTGGGATTGGGACACCCTGGCAGAGAGTGAAGAGGGAAGGTTTGCCCATGCCACACGAGGGGTGGATAAAGGTTTTAATCCTGGCATGAGGTAATCCGGCATTTTCATTGACATAACTAACCTGTCCTTCATAATGAAAATCTCTTAAACTAGGGCTAAGCTCCTACAGAAATGGCTGCTAGCAGGTGCTGAAACAACATGCCTGTAAGTTATATGTTGGGACAAGCTGGTTTGCTACGGCAGATTTGGTGGTGATGTTCCAGATATTCTGCAGCAGACTTAGCCATTCCTGTAACAACACCTGCAAGCCCCATTGGTCCTCTAAAAGGCTCCCAGGGACCAACCTGCAGATATCTTTCTACGATGACTGTCCCCCAATGTCCAGGTCTTTACCACACTGTCTAATGGGGTGTGGAAGTCCTCTACTCAATGGGGACAAGGACTGTAGTAGAGATTAGGGCCCTACAGCTTCAGTCACCGTTTCACTTAACAGGCTGCAGAGGGAGGTCTGTTGTCTGACGAGGTACCTGAAGGTGACAACATAGTTGGTGATAGGCCAGCCGATGACAAACGAATTCTCGGGACCCATCTTCTTCTCTGTCACTTCGCTGAGGCAGGTACCGGTCCACACTTCACTCAGATGCACCTGCTTTTTCAACTTCAGGCTGGAGGAGGATCTGCAAGTCAAATAATGGATTTATTAGGCCAGATCATAACACCCAGACCTCCCGAGTCTGGCCATGCCACCTTCCAGTCATGCAGATGCTGTGACAGCAACAAGCTTCCCCAGACGTAAATATCTGGGCATATAGAGGGAATACAAGAGATGCAAATGGATTTTGGGCTTGGTGGCTGCAGTGGGACAGCTTAGGGCAATATGATTCACTACAGCCACATGCAGGTAGATGGTGATTTAGGCCAACTGCTGTACATGCTAAAAGCTGGAGTTACCTAGGCTCTTAATTTATGTGTGGCAGAAGTAGCCAGGCCAGGAATAAATTTTCTGCCCTTACTGCCTCATGCCCTCATACTATTTTTTCGAGAAGCCACATAAGGGAAAGGGCAAAACCAATCAGACAACCTTTTCCTTCAGAAATATAAAGCGAAGCATTAATTCCAGGAAGATTTTCTAGAGGGGGAAAGGGGAAGTGCCACATTTTAGATCCACATTTGCAAAGAAGAGTTATTTTGAAGCCTGCTCCACAAATAGTTCAGAGCCTAACATTAACAGCACGTACTGGGGCAGAGTAGTGAGCGTGAATGCCTCTTACTTGGACTTGGCGATGACCAGCACATCACTGAACAAGATCAAATGTCTTTCCTGGGTCTGAAGGCCCACAGTTAGCTGTACGCGCTCATCCAGAACGAAAGTGGAGCCTGGGCTGCTGAACACCCCACTTGGCAGCCCATTGTCTGAATTGGAAGAGGAAAGGGTAGATTCCCTAGGGAAGGAAGAAATCATAAGACTTTGTCAGAAGCTTTTCTCACACTGGTTCACGTTTGGAAGACCGGCAACGGGTCTGGAACAGCCTCACAGCACCGTGCTTCTCTCAGCACTGCCCCTACTGCTCTCCCTTTTGAACTGCATTTGCCTGCCTCTGCCCAATTAATTTTATCAGCCTCAGACAGATGGAAAACTGCCTAAATGCCCACACCAAATCTGGGGAGGTTGAGCTGCTAAAACATTCCTTTTTGAGTTATTTCTCACTCAGGTAAAACACTTATTTCCCACACATGCATGTGAGCTCTGACTCACAGAAAACCCACGGATCGTGGCACTGCTCAGCCCTGGTGAGGAGGGACTACCATTTCTGCACGTCTTCCATCCAGTCTGAACTGCTTGTCAATGCTAAGGCTGCAGCACAGAGAAAATGAACTGCATGTACCCATCTAATTCCAGCCATCTGGAATCATCTGGATTTCAGCAATCACCTGGCTGAAATCCAGCATCTTGTTTCTCCTGAGAAAGATAAAGGTGCTGACCATTTCCCCAAAACCACAATGTTTTTTTCAGGTCGACAGCAGTCAACAAGTCATCATTGGAATTGAACCAGATCCTTTCTCTATGCTCTCCCCAGATGGAATAGCTCTGCCAAATGCTAATCTCCCCATTTGCCTCTCAGCACTCTCCTATGCGCTGCTCCTGGCTCTGGTTGGCAGTGGCTAGCAGTACAACAGGTCCCATAGTTTTTAACTGCTTCTATCCTGTCTCTAGAGGTGGGTTTGTGCTGAATGAACAAGAAACATTCCTTTGCTGAGCCCTGTTCAAAGCCTGTCTTTGCATGCCCGACCCTGGCTGAATTAGTTAACATCTGAGACATGGCCTTAGAGTCATGGAGACAGAAAGCCCCTCACAAATCCTTCTATCTCTACACATAGACAAAGACATGCATCTTGCTTTGGGAAATGCATGTGGAAGAGACACTTATCTTCTCTCCACCCCTCACAATACTACTCTAGTGTGACACCAGTCTCTACGCATATGAAAAAACACATGAGCTTTAACGGTACCATTTTTGACATGGTTAGTCACAGCTCAGCTTCCATTGGCCTCATAATTGGGGAGTGATCCCATGATTTCATGGGAGTGAGGTTAAAGCTCGCCAGTATCTGCTTTTTAAAATCATCCCACAGCCACAGGAACACACTCACTGCTGCAAGGAGAAACTCCCTCTTCCTTTCTCACCTCTCCACAGCCACTAACAAGAGAGTTCTTGGCTTATGCATCTTCTGCCTTTAAAAGCGAGAAGCTAAATCACCTTTAAACTTGGTATTAAAAGCTTTCCATGTGCGTCAATAGAGCAGTGGGAGTCACACCATCTCACAATCTCAGCTAAAGCTGGAGGAGTTACACAGCTCTGCAAACACAACAGCAGGAAAGCAAAAAAATCTCACCAATACTCTGGTGGCCTAAGCAAAGATGGCATTGTACCAGCTCCCTCCATAGCAATCCATCATGAGAAGCGTTTAAAGCCTCCCTCCCTCATGAGGATATTCTCCAGCCAAATAAAGTCAAGAATTTGTTTCTCTTTGCTTCTTTTTTTTAGTGCAATTTAGAAAGGGGTGGGGGCAATGACAAAGAAGCCACATAACTTGGTCAGGAAACAACCAAATCAGTCCTGCCCTTTATAATCCTATGAGACTGATCTCATGGTGACAGGTCTGTGGGAATGATGCTCACATTACCATGCTTCACCCAATTCCCATGTCCTGATGGGCTGGAATCAGCAAGATGCATGTCTGGCATGTTTGTACCTGGTTCTACCTGCTGACACTCCTGGTGCTTTATACCTGCAGGAGCAAACCACTAGTAGAGCACTGGATGGCTCCGGAGTGGCAGGCAAGAGAGGCAGCTTTTCATCACCCAAGCTGGTAGTAAGGGAGAGCTGCTGTCGTCCAACAGGGATGTGACTGTCTTGGAGGATGGCTGGTGCTGATGGCTCTCCCACCAAACATCCTGAGCTTATGCCACCCTACAGAGCACAGGCATGATGTTGGCAGAAAGGTGGAAATAGGAGTCAGAAAGGTATTTCCTCTACCTGGACTGGCACTTTGACTTGCCAAGGGCTTTAGTAATGGCAGAAGGGGTAGATCGTCTTCTTTGGACTATGGGCTTCATCTTCTGCAAGACAAAAAGACATTCCAGTTAGCCTGGCCACCCTGGAAGCAGATCTGCTCATTGCACCCTACAAGTCACTTTTTATCTAGTTAACACTCATGAAACCTCAGCACTGCAAGCTGTGATCTGTGTTTTCAGACACCTCCCTCCCCTTCCTTATTATTAAAGCTCTTGTCAACTTTCACTTTCATGTGGGACACTTGAAACTTTCCTAAATTGAAATGCTTCCAGTTTTCACAGCCAAAGCTCAAAGTAATGACATGAAATTAAGCAGAAAAAAAAAACCCACAAGCAAAAGGTCAGGAAAAACTTCCTAACACTCATGCTATGGGACAGTTTGTTAAGGTAAGGTATAGAAATCCAACTAAGACTGGACAAAGCTATGAACAGTGTGTATATATATATATATATATATGGAGTCACATTATATAGGCTTAAGGAATGGATGAGGTTGTTTAGTAGGTACATTTCCAGATTCAGCAAATAGGCTGTTATTAGGCCCCCCTCCATGTAGTGTAACCTCAAGACACTTGTATCTTTTGTAACAGTCACAGCCACCAAGTCTTATATAACACACAAATGATGTGACTGTAATGGTGAGACTTGTGAGACATGATAACCATCCCAGTCAACATACACACACAAAGGTTTTCTTCTATCTTTTGACTTCTGAATGTATCAAAATATGGAATGTCCAAAGAACAAAGGTAACCAGAGCTGCTGTTTGAGAAGAGGTCCTACAGAGAAAGTGTGTTCTATTTATTAACCATATCTTTTCAAACTCTGTGCAGAATGCAGGAATACTCATTGCACGTGAGTTCATTAGTCCCATCTCTCACTACACAATGCTATTACAGCTCCGTATCTCATAACCACATTAACATGACGTTAGAGGAAGGTACTATCCTCATTTCACTGGTGGAAAGGTGAAGAACAAAGTCATCACAGGGAGCTTGGATGCCTAGTGTTCAACACATCAGACCTGATTTTTCTGAGCACCCAGAAAAGTTGGCTCAGGGGGGTGGTTTGAAGCACTGTTCATGCTCACCCTCGCTGGAGCTACATGGGCTCAGCATGGCTGCAAGGCTGGCTTCAGGGATTTATGAGAGGAATCCCAGAAATTAAGAACAGGGCGTTAGTGACCACTTCAAACGTTGGTGGAAGGGATTTACCAGACTTCAGTGTATGATCATGTAACTCAAAGTTGAAGTGGGACTGCAAGCACAATTTAATACAGGAATTTCCCAACATACTAATATTTAGCTTTGCAACATCAGTAGTGCTCTCTAAGTAGATTCCTTCTGTACATGAATATATGTAGACAGTGACAGATGGGCAGCAATTTCTCTCTCATTCCCTGATATGACATTGCCAAGCAAAGATCTGTCCTCAGAAGTTTCACAGAGAGAACTGAATAAAAATAACATCAGCTCAAAAATGTTCGTTTTCAAAAAAAGAAAGTCCCTACTCAAACAGAACATCTGGCGTTCAGAGGTGCCTTAATAGGATAAAATGTTCCTATAAAACATAGCACAGCATCAGTCATGCAATATCTGAGGGCAGAAAGAAAGGATGGGTGTGGTGGGAAGCCCTGGCAGGCTGTCAGCTGCAACGGCCACTTGAATGAACACAGCAGGCATGCAGGGCAATTGCATGTGTCTTTGTGCCAGGGAACCTGCATTAACATCTTGAATAGTATTGTAATAAAACCTTGCACACGGATAGTACCTTCCGTGCCAAAGAAACCTATGGCACATAATAACCTTACTGTAGGTGAAACACTACCACCCCAGAACAAGGCTACCCTGTGGTACAATGTAGTAAGGAGCACCAATGACATTAATGGTGTGAGTGTAGTATAAGAGGACACTTTACTCAGAATAAATTTCAGCGGAGATATCAGAGACTCAGCACTGGTGGGTTTCTTCTCCTGACCAATAGGAGTGTTTTCAGATTGTATCTGACTGGTGGCAGCAACGTGTGCCAAGAAGCCTTGTCTTTGCACACCCATCGCACTTCTCCAGAGGAATTTGAGGACAGCACCACTTCCAATAGGCATTGGACTATCTATGGAAGTCTCACAAAGACAGAACTTTGGGTTTCCAGTGAAATACTGTGACTTCAGGGAATAAGGTATTCCCCATACTTGCTATCTCCAAATAAAATGCTCAGATTGCCAGTTTCCCAGAGGTCCAATTGCCTGATCCCAAACAGACTGTAAGCAACCAGAAAATTGCCTTCCAAGCCCCCCCCTAAAGTCTCTTTGGCTCTAGCCAGTTAAGTATCCTTGTTGGGACATCACTGAGATGATAGCCACAAAATCATGAGAGTGGCACGTTACTGAGAGAATGGGACACAACTAATGGACATAATTTCACAGATAAATGTTTCTTCTTGCAAAAAACATCCCCCCCATCTCACTACACAGAAGAAATACCACGCAGGAGCTTCCTGCCCAATGGTTGTGCTTGAGCGAAGCTGGTATTGAATGGGGGTGGGGGTGGGAGGGGGGCGGCAGCTGCTGGTCCACACCCTGGGGCTCCTTTAATGCTTTTGGATGAAGAGGGGGACTTCACTGTGCTCCTCCATGTCAGAGCCAGGGAGTGCTTTTGCTGGAAGTCAGCTCTGCTCACATTAACCAGGCACTGGAATCAGAGAACTACCAAAGGGACACGGCGTAATCTCTGCGCTGTTTTGATGCCATGGAAACAGATTCTCGTTTACCCAACATACTCTGAAAGTGCTTGAACACGTCTAACACTCTGGACCATGTTTGTGCATTACTCATCTCCACGCTGCCAATTTTAGCTGTGTATTTCTTGGCACTGGGCAGGTTGTGAGCCTAATGCCCCTCATTCCAAACCCATGTATGGCCTACACTATCAGCTCAGCTGGCCAGTGTGAGAGGGATTTTTTCCCCCCACTGACCCCTGCACTTGAATGTTGTTCTTCAGACAGTTAAGGTGGGATGGAACTGAAATATACGGGCACCTGCTTAGAATAGCATGGATCTTCCTTCTGTCACTAGCTGGTTGATTGCAATGTCTGTGGCATGGGAATGCTGCTGTTTGGTTCAGGTCTCATTCAGAAATCAAAACATAGTATTTTTAATAGGGCAGTTTTTCTGCAAAACATAAGTTGAAATATTTGTTTCAGAAACACTGATGTACTGTGTTTCAAAGCCACCACGTGCTTGCTTTAACCCTAGAATCTACTGAGAGATGACAAGACTCGTGCACATAGCTCGCAGCAGTGGGAAGCTGCCTGATCAGTGCAAAGCACGTCTCTGTCACTCACAAGCTGCTGATGCTATGAAAGACTGTAGGTTATGATGGCATGGACCAGACCCCCTGATGCTTCCAGACCAAAAGTAGGAGGAAAACATCACCAAGGAGCTGGATGTGACAGATCTGAAAGACTGAATTTCTGGCTTAATCCATATAATAGGGATGTTGCAAAGCTGCAAACCATGGGGCTGGGTGCACAAGCTGGCACGAATCGAGGGCAGTTTGCAGTGGAAAATTGCATGGCAGGAAGCTTTAAGATCCTGTGTGGCAGGAAGTTTTCCTTCCGAGACCTCACTTCGTTTTACTGGAAGGGTTTTCCAAAGCAGTGTGTTTCAACAAAATGTTTGTTTTCAATTAATCTGCATTTTCCAGGGTAAAAACATACATAAGAAGGCTCCCGGATAGTTCTGCTTTGGTTATTAGGTTGGTCATCACTGAAAGAGAGATTAAAAAGCCAGTCTGAAAACAACTGGCAGTGTAGAAAGAGTAGGATGAAGCTCTGCAGAGGCTCTGCCAGAAAATGGGGCTAGCTAGCATGGTTCAAACTAGCCAGGCACGTCCACACTGCCCTGCAGTCCACAGTGGAAATGTCCTTCATAAGGACTGAACACACAGCAAGGAAGATTTGTCAGTCAGTCTGTTTCAACCCCGTATGCTGTCTGCTGAGCCAAGGAGTGATAGCCATTCTTCCCCTTCTCTTTGGATGAGGAGAGAATTTATTACTGTTGTCTCTTGCTAGATGGAGAAGGACATCGTCTAGAAATTAAGATGTGACTTCAGATCTGGGACACTCAACGTATAATGCGTGGTAAAGGAAAAGTCCAGCTGCCCCAAGAAGCTCTCAATTTAGCTTGCGTGTTCTCCCTTCCATTCTCTCCAATGTGGCTGTTTAACAAGACCCTGCACTGACACTTGTGGCCATGACAAACAGGATTTAAGGAAGTTTGAAGCTGCATTTTATTAGAAACGATAACATGGAAATAAGATCAACTTCACACTAGAGACCTGACACTGGCTTCCCTGTACCCAGGGAGGGTTAAAAGCAGTAAGATCAAATAAACAGAGAGGGTTAATTTAGGTCTATCCCTATTCTCAGCCTGCTGATGTTTCACCAGGAGTTCTTTGTGTGCTTCTGAATGGAGTAATCCTACAAACATGTTGCTGATATGGCTGCAGAGATCCAGCTCACACTTCCAAGTGAAATCTTCTTTTCCCAGTGTTCCTAGCTGCCACATTCTGTTACTCTTGTTTGTGGAACATTTCATTGTCACTGTTGCTCTGCCCGTGTTAGACACAGTTCACCTTCTAGCTGTGAAGATGATGAAAGGGTTTCATATACTCTCTAAAAAACCCCAAATCATTAAAGTGGACTCTGAGTCAGTTCCATGCTGCCATTCATTTCAGTTATGGAAGCTTAAGTTGCTCAAGGCACAGTCAGAAAGAATAAAACACAGGCCATGATGTCTCTGATTATTTGGAGCACCATAGATTGTTTAGAGCCAATAACACCAATAGTATCGTAATTCTTGGATGGATCTTGTGCAACACTCTCTTCCTATGAATACTCTCATCACAGTGTCGGTATATTGTCCCAGAGCAGAGAGCTGATCACTGCTATTAATCAAGTGAACCCAGTAAAGGTACCTTTTTCAGTGGTCTAGTGGGACAGAGCAGAAGTTTCTGTGTAAATGTAGCACATGGTTATTTAGCTCTCAGGCAACATTCAAAAAACATTTAAGAATCCAGTTAAGAGTACAGAAACAATTACCAATAACTCGGGCTTGGATCCATCCCTGTGAAAACAACTGCTGCTGCTTTTCCATCCAGTAGTGAGTTTACGTTAGCAGTAGCAGCAGCAGCAGCATTCCTACAGAAGTATCTCAATGAGATAATGTGAGATGCTTCTGCCTTCTGCTCTGGTGCGTCTCTTGCTTACGTGAGCGCAGGATGCTCTTACAAAGTGCCTGTGTAAAACTACAGTTTCATTTCTAGTTATAAAACCCGACTAGAGAGAGACAAAGAAAGAGAAGGGGAAATTGTTCACTGTATAAAAGGAAATCGGGCATTTAGGTTACACCAACTGAAATTAACTGGGCCTGCCATGTTATGTTGATTTGCACTTTAAATGAGTTTAAGGGAAAAGCGCACTTTCTGCATGGCTGCTGTTTCCTCCTTCCTCGCTCCCAGACTTCATCTGCCATCTGGGGAACTGTACAAACTTGAATGTGACCCCACATCCAGGAGCAGTTTTAGCAGGGGCTTCAAAAGCTGCTGCCTTGAAGTCATTCCCCCTTGCCCCCAGATGGGGAAATCCATTGCAGGGACTCAGTGTCACCTTACTGGGGGACAGCTACAGCCTGATGTGCTATGCCTCCACCAGCCTGATCTTAAGCAATACTGGCTTGAAAAGCTACACTCCTTCCTACACCATGCCACCATCTCCTTGGAAGATGACTTTTTTCTCAGCCTTGATTCCCTGCCCAGCTTGCCACCCAGAGTAAGATAAAAACCTCCCCAATTCTCCTCCAAGTATCCCTTAAAAGGTGAGCATTTGGAGTTCTAGGATCAAGACAAAAGGCTGGGCTGTTACTTGGTTGCCACACTGGTTTCCCCATCTTTGCCCAGTTCCCAGCTAGGGGAAGATGCTATATATAGCAGAGATCTGTTGTTGTGATGGTGATCATGATGAGCTTCCTTCCAGTTCACTGCCAGGCAGGCAGGCTGGCCAGTATGACTTGACAGGGAGAAGGCTCCAAAAACATGCTCTGTATGAACAAGTTTCCAAGAGGAGCAGCTTCTTCCCATCGCCCTCCCAAACCTCCCCTGTCTCCTGCTGCTCTGGCCACCCAGCACTAAGGTAACTCCAGCAGCAGTGCCAGGGGAGCCTGACCTTAAGTGATGGGCTGCAAACACCCCTAGCTCTGATGCTTGCAGTGAGGAAGGCTCTAGGGGCATCTCAAGGGGAGATGGGAGGACAGGAGCCTGTCACAAACCTTGCCAAGTACCACTAGTACTGAGCAGAGTCCAGCAAAGACAACCAGATCCTCAGCTAGTGTAAATCAATGTTGATCCACCATGGTCAGTAGCTTTATACTCATGTAACGTGGGAAATGAGCCAGGCCAAGGTCACTGAACTCTCAGGGGAAGTTTTATACACTGCTTATATAGCAACATAATGAATTTAGCTAGGACTGCAGCATGAAATACCTTCACAATGAATTAATTTAGGAATGAGCCTGTGTCTCTGCTACTAGTGTAATAGCAGCAATTAACCTGATGGAGCACTAGTTTGAAAGCTTTGATAAGTAACAGAGCTATTCAAGCATTAGATGCCTTTAGAAGACATCCAGAAATCATGCCATGTCTAAAAATTTAATCCCTAGAAGTGCAGTGCCTATTGACTTCAGGCAACAGGAATGATGTGAGCAGACACACTAGTAGTGCCTGTGCCGTGTGCTGTAAGGCATCTAAGTGAGGGAGTGAGTCTGCAGATGTAGACCGAGTGAGACACTCAGGAGATGAAAACATTCTTTAGAGGATTGATTAGAGGAAGGGGAGCAGGTTTCCTAAGGGATCTCCCATGTCTGTCCTGTGCTTAGTTTCCTCCAAGTCAGAGCACATAAGATGACCATGAGTATAAGCACTGCAGGGTCTGGCTCTGCCAGAAGGCATATGAAGTCTCAGGGTAGAGGGCTGAACATGTTGCTTTTCCTGTGCAATTCAGAGTATTTCCTATAACAACCTCACCACTAGTTAACTGCTTGATGTGGAACTATGTTAAATGCATCATTACCTGGCCAGCTGGAATCTTTGCCTTGGTCTGCAAAGCAACAGACCCAAACCTTCCTCCTCGGGACTTGGACTGCCCAAGGAGCTAGATCCAGCTTTTAAAGCTGTCAGATATTCCACACGAGGACATCAGATGGGCCTTTTCCCACTACACAGAATGTCCAGGAGAAGATGAAACAGGCGATGGCATGCAGCCACAGTGCCGCCAGGTTTCTCATCCCAGGGACAGGAATGTTTTCGGCAGCTGTAGGAGCAGCTCTCATGTTGTACTGTGACACCACCCCATTCCCAGCTCCCAAACAGCTGCCACGTGACTATCCCTGTGGTACGTGAGGCCCTCATGGCTGCTCTAGAGACATTTCAGGGCAGGTGAATAACTCAAGAGAAGCAAACCCTGTGTCTAGAGGAATGCCCACCGCTGCATGTGCCCACACAGATGACTCATCCAACTTAATAAGGAGCAGTATTTACTGCTTATACAGCCCAATTAATGCCACACTAACTGCTCTGTGCCTCCTGCCACCCTGAGATTCGGGCAGTCCATTCCGTTTTCTTACTAAGGCAACCCTATTCTAATTCATCCAGGCTTGTTTTTCCATATTCTTTCCTGGTTAGGTAAGGACATGTGTGCCTGTCCATTTGTATTTTATAGTTCGTGCTACTTCACTTTGCAGAGGGTGAAAATTCAGTGTCCAGAAGAGGATAAAAAATGCAGCTGTTTTATGAGCTCTTTGGGGTGAATTTTGCCAGCACACACATATGATAGAGCACTAACAGTCCCTTCCAAATGCTAGGGAGAATCTTCAACTGTCCTGCCACCACTTTAAACCTTTGAATTCCTTAAGATCCAGAGTTAGCCTAATTAATCAGAGAAGGCAGTGCAAAATAATATCGGGTGGCCAAAGACCAGTGTTTTACTTGTGGATATGAGTCCCTTCAGAGTGACAGGGCACAGTTTAACGCAAACTCAGAGCTAGGAAAGCTGGGTGTAGATACTTACCTGAGCCATTTCACACACGTTTATTTTCCCATGTTGTTTCACTGTTATTTCCCTCTCCCTTACTGCTAAAACATGGCTCCAACCAAACTCAAACGTTTCTTCACATATGCAGAGCCTGACGGCAGTAAATCAGTTTGCAAGGACATGCTCTGAAATATTTCCTTTTCCTTCCAAGAAATGGAGCCCTTCTGGTTTGTTTTAAAATGTCCCATATAAGGGGGACTGGGAGAAACAATTTTCAGCTGCCAATGGCCAAGCGGGTTTTCCACTCAGAGGTGGCTGAGGACTACTTTGACTCACACTCATCTGTTCCATGTCACTTTTTTTCCCAGCTCCCATACATTACTTATGCCTGCAGGGCTTGCCTAGCACCCACAGTGGATGGTAATAAGAAAGGATGTCCTGCAAAGCATGGAGGGGACTGCTGTCTTGTGAAATGTCAGAGTTCTTTTCTACTGAAACAAGTTCTTCTAAACAGCTGATGTAGTGGTCTTAAGTGACACTGGGCTGGACCCCAAATCAGGAAGCTTGGATTTGTCAAGGCTTGGGTCTGTGCTTCCAGCTACTGAGCACAGATTTGACAGCATGGCACTGTCCTCCACCAGGACCATCCATGCCTGGGAGTGAGCACAAGGTTTTGGTCCCCTGATGCAGCTCTACCTGCGGTCCTAAACCAAAGTGAAACTCTTAACTGTCACTCAAACAGCTGAAGAGGTACCTAAAAAGGAGCCCAAAAGCTTTATGCAGGAAGACAAGGCCACAGCTACCATTCTTCAGTTGTTCCTCTATAAACACAAGCGCAAAAAATGAATACAAAAATATAACCCCTCTGCTATTTCCAAGCCTCAGCCCAGTGATACAATGATGGTGGACAGAATCTGTGAGAACTATGAGCAACTGCTACTGAATTAATACATAGGTGGTCTTTTCTCTGCTAATCTGAAGGCTCAGCAGGAGGTGGGAGTGTCCATGTATTCTGAGACAACAACTGCAAGAAAAGCACAGGATCAGGCCCTGAGCATCTTTAGGGTGCACTTGGACAAAGTCTTTGATAAGCTGGTATAATCTGAAAAGCCTAGAGTGATACAAATGCAAGTCTCTTCTCTGTAGCCAGCACAGCAAATTGCCAATTGATGGCAACCAAAGAGATCAACAAATACTGATGTCGATTTAGATATGCATCTGCACTTCGCATTTCTGGCCTGGTGTGAAACTAAGAGCTGGTAGCGGAAGCACTTCCCTTCCCCATTCTAGTACTAGCATAGGAGGCCAAAATTGAGGGGAAAAGTAAAACCTTGTTTTGTAAAACTTCTTCACCTTTTCTTGGAGGTCCCCACAGTTTGGTTGCAATTCTGATGTCCAGGGCTGAGTAAATCTGAAATGCTTTAGATTCAGTGAATTAGAACAAACAGCAGTCACCTATTGGGATTTTCCTGCAGTGTTTATTTCCATGGTGAAAACCGACTTCAACAGATTCCCCCTATATGTATTGATAGGACTCTTTCCTCATCCCTTTCCTTCCTTTAAACCAATGCTGAAAGCTACCCCAGGAACCTCTCATGAGGAATTCTTGCCACTATAGCTCTAAAGAAAACCTCTGCATAGATCTACACACATAGATGGTCTCTAGCAACCAGCTGTGGTGTGGTCTGATTATAAGTACAGCATCAAACATTTATGGCGTGACAACTGATAAGACTCATGGGGGAAATCAGTGGGAACACACTTGTATAAAGCCCTTTAAACTGTTTAATTCAGGCTGCTCCTTTGGGGTAGAAGTTTCTGTTGTAAAGCTGGATGTATGTATAACATTGGAAGGGAACTTGCTGGGTTTCACAGTATAAAAATTCAACACTGGGGCCAAAGTAAACGAAGAATCATGCTCTTTCTTTAAAAATGCAAATAAATAGTTCATTGAATTGAGCTTTGGCAAAAAGAAGAACTTGCAGAGCAGCCAAACCTGAGGAACAGAAAAATGTAACACATTCCTTCGTGTCTTTAAAATAATTCTGTTCTCTTCCTCTCTCTTGGTTCAAAACTACTCCTCCTGCCATATTAAATATTAAAAACTCATAGACAGCTGGGTCTGCCCAGCTACACAATTACTTCAGCCTTTCTAAAGCAGGGCCTCTTCTGGTCCAGCCCCTGCTAGGACTATCAGCACAAAACATCCACAGTACCCATGCTTGGTGTGTGATATAGGAAGATATAAATTGTACCAGGAAGAGAAAATGTAAACTACAACCAGTTTATGAGGCAGTGACTCTCCATGTCCATTAAGCAGACAGCCAATCTCTACTTGAAAGCTGTGGTATGAATCCTCACCTCTCCCTGGACACACATCCAGTGCAAGCTGCCAAGTTGCTAGTGGTCCACCAACACACCCCTGACACTCACCACCTTGGCTTTCCATCTTAGGGAAGGAGGAGGCTTGTTTCCAAGCTAGCTTTCCCCAGCCCTAGTGAAAACACATGCATGAACTGTGCTCCCCAAGAAAGGTCTCAAGTTCCCACCTTATGAATGATGTTGTTGCAGGCCAAGGGTCAACGGGTGACCCCATCCAGGTAACTGCCAGCAGCCCTTGGTGCCTGTGAGCGCAAATACCTAATGCATAATGCAGGTCTGGTGTTTCTCATCTATTTACAATGATTAAATAACTACATGCAGCTTGCCCATGGAAAAGATCTTGAAAAGAGATAGTTCTGTGCATCTGGACTTCATTAGAGCTGAACATTAATCCCTTTATGCCTTATAAGCATCCTGTTAGCATTATACAGACTTAGGGTTGTTAAATGGCATTCTCAGAGCTGGCTGGCTGAAGAATGGGTTAATCAACAGCAACTCTGCTAGCATACACGCCATGAAATGCATTTTCCTCTTTCTGTTGTTCGCTCATCTGCTTGTCAGCATCAGGATGGGTAACACACTTGTTGGAACATTCACTGTTAAACTCCTCCTCAGAACTCACGATAGGTTTGTGCGGTGTAGGATTTAATCCTACAGAGTTCTGCAGTCGCTGGCGATGACAAATAGGCAGCCCAGCCTCAAAGGAAGATGCAAACATCATGAATTTCAGTGGAACTGCAAGTCTAAAGTTACATGAGCTGGGAAAATAAAAGTAGACTTTGGCTTAAACAGTTACACTTTTTTGACAGTTTTTGGAGTTGCAGAAAGACATTAAGGGTTGAACAGTAACAGAGGCTGAGAGAGAGAGACACTGCTGAGCAGCTGAGCAAAGGTCAAAGAATGGAAAGGCAAGGTGGGACCAGAATTATGTGAGCTGAGCCCATGTGAAAAAGAAGTTGAAAAGGAGAGGTCTGAAAACCTGAAGAGCTGCCAGTGGACTGAGAAAGGGAAGGAGAGAAGCTAGTCACGGAGGTTGAAGAGCTCTGAGATCAAATAACCTGGACGACAGAGGACAGTTTGCCAAATGAGGTTAGCAAAGAAAATATACACATTCTTCTAGTAAAAAGCTCCTGCTATGAACTAATGCAAATCATGTGGCTTTAAAGAACATATCCTGGTTTGTTGATGTGACAAGAGGTTGAAAAAGATATGCAGTGGAATCAAACTATTTGCATTAGGTTCCTTATATGAGGCTGTTACAGTTACTCTATAGGAACAATTGCTGCAAGCTACCTCAGAAACTCATAGACGAGCCAAGGAGAGAAAATGTCTCATTCCACTGAAGTTAGTAACAAAAAGCCAGTGCTTTGCAGAGGCTCAGATTTAGGAGTGGGCACAGCATCTCCAATTACCCAAAGGCTAGATAGTGCAATGACTCTTCATATCCCACACAAGGGCACAGGCTGTGGTCAGGCAGGTGTTTTAACCCTGGGGACAGAGGAGCAGAAAGAAGGCACTATGAGACAGAGGTTTCATCTTCTCTCAGGAGCATCCAACCTGTGCTGGCAGTGGGGACAGCAAGTGGCCAAGGGCCTTTTCAGAGATGCTCCTCTCTGTGCCTCTATTTCTGCTGCACGCTGAAGGGACAGGCAGTGGAAAACTCCAAGAGATGTTCTATTTAAAGGCACTTATTCTGATTCATACATGAGTCCCCGCCCTCATTTCTCCCAGTACTTCTTCTAATTTTTGTCTTAACCCCTTCAGGAGCTAGTGTGAAAACTGAAACTAGGCCAAATACAGGACGCTTTATGGGGTACCGATGGTCCCAAATGCTTTCTAATCAGCCCTTTATGCCTCATTTCCCATCACTTCAGTTTAGAACACATTTATATGTAAACTAATATCTCCAGTCATGAGCATTTTTGTGGATCTTTGATAAATACTTTATCGTTTGATAGAATGTTTCCTATTTTGAGGCATTCAGAGCAGAAAACAATTGTCCGGCAAGATTAAGAGAAGAATAACATAGACAGAATTTGTATTTTTCACTTCTTAGCTGTCAGTCTCTATTAGTTTCATTAATTTTCAGGTAGAAAACTGTCCTGACGCTGAATAGCAGCCTCTTCGTTGGCTCTCCCCATATGAACACATGCACATACACATCTGCGTATACGCACATTCATGCGCAAAGCTCTTTGACTGATGAATTTCCCAATAAGCCCAGAAGGCAACTTCCAAACCAAACCAAACCTTTCAAGAGGAATGATGAAAAATAAGTTTTAAATCACAAAAACATCCTGTTTTGCTTCAGTTTCTCTCTCACACGCCATGAGCTGGGCTCCACCCTACCTGTTTTCAGAGAGGCTAACTATGGGCACCAGGTTTTGGAAACTTTCATGCCCTTATCTGTCCTGCCATTTGCTCTCAGGGGAACGTTACGAGGGCAGCACTGTGGAGACAAGAAAGAGGGGTTGATGCCTTGCTCCCATGTGCATGCATCCCTATGCCGGATCCCTCAGGAGAAAATGCAGAGAAGTGGAAGATGAACATAAGTGGGGTGTATTGGTTTTCTGTTTATTTGTTTTTAAATCACAGTGACTGCCACAGCCTCAACCTCTGGCTGGAATATGCTGTTAAGCGGACTTGCTATTGACTCTACTAGACATAAGGACTTACACTGATGACACTTTCACAGACAGGTCAAGGAGAATATCCCAAGAAGATGCCATGTCCCTAACCAGAAGCACATGGAGAGGTGGGGAGCTGGCAAGGCAGATTTTGTGTCTTAGCTGAGAAACCAGCTGTGCAGATCAGATGTGTACCATATTTTAATACCACCTTCTTGTGACCCCTGCATGTCAGCTTACAGCCGCAGGATACAGGCTGTCTCTTGAGCAGCATTGCCAATGGGCTACTGATGGACTGCACCCTCTCATATTCATTTGAGATGGTGCAGTTTGATGTAGGTGTGACTGCACAGCTGTAAGCATGACACAGGCAAGTAACAGCATGAGTGGCTGAGCGGTGCTGTAGATGTTGCTGGAGATTTGGATCTGCTGGGGAGATTTGGATCTGTTACAGATTTGGATCTGATTTTGACTTGCTGTCATGGTGGCACTGGTGATGGTTGAGGAGTGGATGAAGGTGAAAAGAACAAATACGTATGTGGATGAAGGTGAAAAGAACAAACACGGTTGGAGTCTGGGAGTGTTTGTGATAGTGCTGGTGTGACACAGGGAGAAACAGCAAAGGGGTGGTGAACCTGTGGCAGGAAGAAAGATGGAGTTTGGCATGCTGGTGCAATGCTGTCCACAAGGAACTAGGAAATGATCCACGAGAAGGATGTCTACATCAGAGCTGCAAATCAGCATCTTTCATATTACAACCGGAGAGGATCTGAAATCCCTCATGGCCAGTCATGAAAACAAACATCCACTACATCTTCAGGCTAATTGACAGAAACCATACCAATGGTACATTCCTGAACATCTCCCACTCTTAGGAAGTAAAACCAGTCTGACTGCACAGATGCAAGAGCTGCATCCCTTGGGGTACAATCTGAGTGAGTGATAGCTCCTGGAGCTAACTCCTCTGCAGAAAAATGGCCATACACTTCCCATTTCTGGAGCCAGCGTAGCTGAATTATAATGAACAAAGGTGAAGCACCAAGTAACATAAATGGTCCCTTCTGTGAATGCCAAGCTCACCTAGACCAGCGTCACATTAAGCAAACTCCATGTGGGTTCAGCCAAAACCTAAAGTGCAGCAGCACTTAAAGGCAAGTCAAGAGAAAGCAATTGTGTCCAGTGCTGTTGATGGAAAGACCTTCACTAAGCACAACTGAGAGTCTGCAAAGGAGGCAAAAACTGTAATTATGTCTCCATGGCTAGAGATACCTGGCCAAAATCAGGTTATGCGCCCATTCAAAGTGTGCTACTGTGTTTGATAGGGATTCCCTTAAGCTGCTTTCAGAAAAGGTCAATCTTTTCAAAGCAATAAACTTCAATACCTGTTTTTCCTCCTGAAAAGAATCTATGCCAAGATTCAAACCGTCACTAGGGGGCGTTAAACAAATAACCTTCCCGATGAAGCCAACTGCATGCGCAGGCAGTGGGATCTCCGAGAACTCTGCTGCAAACTTTGAGGTGAAGGTTTAAAAGGTCTACATATATGAAAACGGCCTCCGGACAACTTTCTCTCTGGCTCACAAACTAAATGCTTTACTTCTCTTCAGGCGTGTCCTGAAGAGTACCAGCCCAGGGGCCAATGAAATGCACCCAGAACTGTCCTGCAGCTGGGAATGAGCTGTGCCTGGTCTCAGCAAGCTCGTAGGCAGCTGTCCCATGACCAGGAACACTGTCATTTATACACATCAAGTACCAACTGATTAATTATCGTGAAGTCATGCTGGACAAACTGATGACCAGGTCCTTGAAGAAGTCGCTGGGAAGGATGAGGTGCAGTGCCTGGTGGTGCTCTATGCTTCCCAGAGAACACAATCCATGTATGAGCTCCATGCTCCTGTGGAATCAGGTGTCTGTGACCCTACTGCTCCAGCTGCTGAAGCTGGAAACCAGCCACCATGGTGGGGGAAAGAACCTACTGTTAAAGGCCCTCATGTTTCATCTCTGCAGGTTATATGGAGTTAGCACATGCTTTGTCTGGGTTACACAAAAGAATCAGCAGAGAGGTCTAGTTAGAAAAAAACATTAAGGAATGTTCTAAATATAGAGGAAGATGGGAAGTTTCTATGATTCTATGAAAGATTATGTGATCAAATAAAGAGAAAACTAGACACCTCTGTCACAGGTAGGGCCCACAGGTAAAACCTGCGAGTGTCCCTACAGAACTGGCAGCAAAAGCTGCAATAAAACATCGCTCTGGACCATAAGGATCTCTCTGGCTGTGGGCACCCTCCAGACCCTGGCAAGCACTGTGAGCATTACAACTCCTCACAGATTTTTTTTTTTTTTTTTTAATTTTTTAACAGAACTTGCTATTTATTCCAGTGGAAACTCCCTGCAAAGAAAACAGTTCTGCTCAGCTACTGTTTGTCTTGGATGATTTGCTTGAGAATTTCAAACTGGCATTTTGAATAATGTTTACAGTTTTCCCCTCTCATTTTCCATTCTTTCAGGCCAACCCCATGCTAATATGATATTCTATTCTTTGCTCTGTTGCATTTAAAAAAGTCACTACGGGCCGCTGCCGTTCAACACAGATTGAGCATCTCTTTCCCACCAGCATCCTCCCTACTCGGCTAGACTGAGTGCCACGACGCAGTACCAGAAGGACAGCTTTGCCCGCCACCGTGACCCGACAGGAAAGCCAAGTAATGCGCACTTGACAGGTCTCCTGGAGTGACAGCGGGATGCAGGAGCGCCGCGATTCTGCCACCGCTCTGGAAAAGCCACTCCGTGAACACGCCTCGAGCAAAGGAGCTCTGGGAACCCCTTGCCGCGGAGATCTCCAGGTCTGCCCTTTCTGACCCACCCCAAAGCCAAGCTGGTTCTCCGCTCCT
>JAOEHY010032074.1:0-23070 GCA_025447955.1 Psilopsiagon aurifrons
CCCAGAGAAGCTGTGGCTGCCCCATCCCTGGCAGTGTTCAAGGCCAGGTTGGACAGAGGGGCTTGGAGCAACTGCTCCAGTGGAAAGGGTCCCTGCCCGTGGCAGGGGTTGGAGCTGGAGCAGCTAAAGCTAAATGGTTAAAGGTGCCTTTAACCCAAACCACTTTATGATTCCTCTAAATAAATCGCGTGCAATGGTGTAAAATCCTCCAGCTCCACAACTCATTAAATGGTCATGTCACAGTAAGCAACATCACAAAATCACGTTACTGCTCCATTCATACAGGGGGAAAAGGGTTGTACATAGTTATTAACTTGACAAGTCTTTTGAAGGTCTGGCAATGTCAAAGTTATCTGGAAATAACCTGGAACCTTCATAGGACACTCCTCAATTACCTTACTTATTACACTTATGTGAGACCTTTACATTTTGCAGCAAAGTCCCCATCACTGAAAGGTTATAGTACTGAGACTAGAAAAGCCACTGGACTACTCCAGTTTATGCAAACCCAGCGTAGCATTCGTAGCAGGTCTGGGAAAAGCAAGGCTAAATCTCTTCAAATGGAAGAAGCTCTGTCATAAATCCAGCTCTATATTCCACTAGGAATAAGCTTGATAAATTCTCATGGTTTTGACAAAAATGCCATTAAAACCATTCTGCTGCAACAAACTGCTCACATGCGAAGACTAATTTATCAGACCGCCATGACATGACACGCTACACTTGCAAAGACCCTACAGCTAATATCCTGCCAACTACCGGAACACAAGGAAACATACACAAGAACACATCACAAAGCACTCGGTATCAAAGGCACACTTACTAGTTAGAAATTAGGATGCCTGATATTATTTCAAGTGTCTCAAATACCCCGTGTTATTTTTTATCTGAACAGCAGGATACGAATCCATCCATGGAGTATTTAAAAGGCAAATAAATGCACGGTAGCATTGTAAGGAAACTCTACATACAAAGCCCTCAGAAGCCGCTCTTTAGCTATGCAAGAAACAGCTAATGGCCTGTTTTTTCAAGAATTTAGGCAATGTCCAGTTCAGAAGGAGGTCACTCTGTATTAAGCACATACGAGAATTTGCTTTACAGAAGGCTAAATACTGAACAAAGATATTGGGCACTGGGCAGGCAGTAGCTGGGACAGCCAGAGGCCACAGAGCTCCTTACCCCAACCTCTGTTCCTCACTGGTCACTTCTTCCACTCCAACCTAGAAATAAAGCTCCCCTACACCAAAAACTGCTTTGAGGGGTGGGAGGAAAGGGTGTTCCAGTTGTCTGACATTTCCAAACAGCAGCAGAGATGCACAGTGGTTTCAGTGGGGAACATCCACAAAACATCAATCTTAAAGCCTTCGGGCTGGATGCCTTCCTGTTGAGGACACTGCAGCTTCTCTCCAGGGCCCTGGCAGCCAGCCCAGCAGCACGCTCCGCCTGCAGAGCCTGCTTCCCTGCAGCCACTGAAGCTAGAGTCAAACACAGAACATCAGGCACGCTTGGACATGAGCACCAGACCCAGCAAGTGCTGCATCTCCCCATATGCACTGATGGCATTTTACTTTCCATATCAGACACAAGACCACGCTTAGCTTACTGCAGGCAGCAAAACAAACATTTGCTTTGGAGAATCATGTCCAAACTTGACTTGGGAGGTGCTACTTTTCTATACAAGAAGAGAGCGCAGACACCCAAATGGCCATTGTGAAGGATGCCATACACATACTACAAGCACACCATGCTGATGTTTACAGGTCCACCTCTCCAGTGGCCATTTCTGAACCAGAAGATCTTAGCCATGATCTGCCCTCCTCTGACAGAAGATTTTCCCACTAAA
This sequence comes from Psilopsiagon aurifrons, assembly GCA_025447955.1. NCBI lineage: Eukaryota > Metazoa > Chordata > Aves > Psittaciformes > Psittacidae > Psilopsiagon > Psilopsiagon aurifrons. The sequence goes on from JAOEHY010032074.1 coordinate 1,844, forward strand.
ACACAAGCAGGTTCACTAACTTTAAGACTGATGCAAAATTGCGCTCGGTTTGTCCACCAGGCTCAGGTTTAACACCTCTGGAGATAAACCATCCAGATGATATGTAACAGAGCATCCCTACAGCTCTGCTGCAGTATTTACTCTTCACAAATAATTACCTATTCCTGCCACCTTATTTATAAAATATCCTTTCAACTATGTGTGTTTTGATGGCAACCAGGGACCAACTGAGATCCCAACTATCCTGCCTCACTGTGCAAGATGGTGTCGTTGTGACGGGCAATGCAGACCAGCTAGAACCCTGATACCATCACTGGGTCAATATTACCCAAGTTATCTGTCCTTTACCATCATCCACCTAAAATAAAGTAGCTGATCAGGATTTAACATGATGTGTGCTCTATATTAGATGTTTCATGCTGTTTACCTTTTGTTCTCAAAATGGCACGGAGGTAGCAAAGTAGGGGACAGCTTTAGTTTGCTAGTACTAAAATCCATTCCTCACCTTTATGCAGCCTCATGTGGCTCACATGAAAGAAAGCTTTCTGGCAGTCACTGGAAAAACCTATACTCTGACTTCCTTACAGAAGAACAACACACAGCTTTCATTCTAGCCATCTCTGCTGTGAGGAAATTAAAGTGTATACAAACTATTTACCAGCTTTCCCTCCTTGTATCGTTTTTGTTAGCCCTGAACAATTTACATAAGCGTACTGTTGCGAGTATTGAGCATTCTTCCACGTAAGAAACCATCTCTACCCGACCTTAAACATTTTACTATGATACTGCATCAGTTGAAAGAACAGCCATTCCTCCCCTCCACCAAGCCAGACAAACGGTATACTTTTCCCTTCCATGATGTTCAGATTGAGCTTCTGCCATGTTCTTACATCAATTTCACTGCAGTAGAAAGAACTCTAAATAGGCCAATTATCATCAATCCCATAAAGACCCCTTTCCAGAGGATCAATAAGGAACACACAGACCAGCCCACAGAGGCAGCTGCAGAACCTGAATATTCACGTGGTGATAGCTTTGGCATTTACAAGAGGAACTCACACATTTCTCCTGAGCTGAATCCGTACCTCCTGCACTACTCCCCTTTTGTAGCTGGTAGAAAGGCATTACTTGATCCAATCTCCTTAGGGCATTAACACACACTGCTATAGCAGGGCAGCTGCCATCCGTCCTGCTCCGTCCTCCAAAGCAACAACAACTCCAGTCTTAACTAGACGGATACGAGTGACAAGAGACAGATGGCAAAAGTGTTCTTACCATGTGCTTCTTACTGCAGGAGACAGTGCAGCAGACTTCTGCAGCAGTGTAAGAAAAGAGCTTGACTTAGACTGTTGCTGGAAGCCAAGGGATACTTCTATATCTCAACAGATTATAAGTTCCCTTGCCCTTTGTTGAGCTTTCAAATCCAGCAGCAGTGGCATAGCTGAACCAAGACTGCCCATCACTCCTTGTCCATCCACAGACTGCACTGTAGGGCGGTAAGGCAATGATTTCTCTGTTCATCCCCCTGTGGTATATCCGTAAGGAATGACAGAAAAATTTAATTGGCCATTTTTCATCACATACACGCTGTGAAGTTTCCCCCTGACAACAGAGTCGATCAGTGCCACAGGTATTTCTGTCATTAACTAAAGAAACAGAAGATGAGGATCAAAAGGAAAATTGAGGAACAAAAGGGAAATAAACCCTGGTGCTGGAAATGATTCAAATGTTAAAAAATGGAGTCTGATTTAGAAAGAGCACAGGCTACACAAGTAACAGCCGTGTTAGCTCACTTGTGTGACAGTATCTGGCAAGGAAGAAATGAGGCTTCTAAGTCCTGTTTATTCTAAATCCTAAGACTTGATCTAGTTGTAAGACCGACAAGGAGAAAGTGATTTTAAGTGCTGACCTACAGTTCCAAAATTAGTTTTGTTAAATGCATTTACCACTAGTGAATGCCATTCTGGTGACACAAAAGCCAAAACAAGGCTCTAGAAAAGATGAGTGCTCCTCACAGTATCCATGACCCTCAATAACAAGATTTCTTCATGTCTGGTAGGTATCAATGCTGTTCATAATTACTAGGGACTTTTTTATGGTCTTTTTTTCTATGTTTCTACAGCATTAACAGTACCAAAGTCCCCAGCTTCACAGTCACTCAGTGAAACAAAGCACAAGTACTGTTGCGAATCCCAACAGAACTGCCCATAGCCTTGACAATAACAGCTAATGTTTAAGTGTCCATACACTTACACAGAAGCAGTATATGCAGAGTTCTACTAAATCTAAGTAGAATATTGCATTTCTGATCTTAAGCATCAGAATAGATAGTACGCACAAATATGCATTTTCTAATGCACAAGCTGTGTACAAAACCAGTATTTTCTCCTTACATCAGCCTTTCATTCTTCACAGACATTTAAGCCTTTTCTGCTACGGGGGTGTTTCTTCCTGAATACAGCACAGCTCTTGAGCTTTTTATCCGTCAGATGTGTTCACAGAAACTCAGAGCTAAGGAGCAGAAAGGGGAATACAAAGAGCAAAAAGAGCACCATAAAGTTACCTAATTTGGCATACACATTCAGTTCAAACCATCAGCTGTTGGATGCTGTTACAAGCTGTCAAACACTTCCTCTGACATACTGCATCGTAACGGTCAACTCAGTGCGTGTGCCAGCACTGCCTTGCTCATTTACAGAAATCTGCCTAAAACCTGGGACATTTGGGTTCACAGAATTGTTACTAATTTAAGAGGTCCCCAATGAGTGCCTAAAATTGACTAATTCTTTTAATTCCTAATGCAGTCGTAAGAGGAGAGCTATTTTTCCATGTGCTCAGATATTTATACAGCCTTATTTTTGGTGTGGTATGCTGGTGGAGGATTGATATTCAACCTATGGCAGAGGAAAAGGAAAATACGCTACATCATGCATTCTCAGTAAGCCAACTATGGCTCTGGGTGCCATGCTTCATATATTTAGACTCAGGCAGAAGCAACTTTATCTGAATAAGCTGCAGCTAAAAAATCATCTAAGCCTCATTAACAAAGTCTAATCTTCAGAAAGAGTACTTGAATTCTTCTGTTTTAAGGAAAGTGCTTTGATTTTGGTTGGAATTTAGCTTAGAATGAACCCATTCTGTGTTGCCCTTGTCACATTTATCTTAGCAAGACTTACAGGACAGCACAGTGAGCTTCTACACCAATATCTGAATAAAACCAGAGAACCCAGAAAGAAAAAAAAAAATCACTTTCAATAGCAGGGAAATCCTGAATAGTAAGCCACTGACATGGGGACTTTCAGAAGAGTAAAGGAACAAACAAGAATACCCAGGGATTTAACTACAAAACACATTTCAGAGATTATGAGCTGCCTCTTTCAGGAAAATACCAGCTCTTTTTTAAGCAATTGCTGCCTCACCCTCTGCAATCTCCTTCCTTTTCAGGCAAAAATCCAACAGTTTGGAAACTGCTTCTGTACTAAACAATAAGGGATCCACCTCACTTTCATATTTAACCCTCATCTGCAACCCAGGAGACTGGACATTTCGCAGCATCTATACTGCACTGTAGACACACACCACCAGTTCGGCAATCTGCTTTCTATTATGGACTAAGCTATGTACAGATGGAGCTCATTAAAATAAGCAGTGTGGCAAAAAGCAAACCATTCACATGATAACAGAGGGCTGCAGCTGTTGGCCAACTCGGCCACCTCCAAATAACTCGTAACTACAGCATGTAACACAACCCTTCATCAGTTGTCCACCTCCCTGCAAGGGAATGACTGCAGGAAACACTCTCACACTTCCCATCCAGCAAGGGAAAGGGTAAGGAGAGGAGATCAGGTTTAAGATGACCAAGTAACTTATCCTTCAAGACTTCAAAAATCCAAGCAGAGACTGGAGATATTAGCATTGACCAGTCCTGGTATGAAAATTCTTTCATGGGGGACTCTTTGCTTGTTCCTCTGTAGAGATAACCAAGTAACACATTCACACTGCAGGAAAGGGGAAAAAAGGTATCTGAAAGTTGAATTTAGTATTAGAAACTGACTTCCAGTCCCACCCCATGGACAACGAGAAGGCTTGGCAAAGATGAGGAATCTTCAAGCTCCTTCTTTTTGTCAAGCATACAGTCTTCGCATTCATGAAAGGTAAATGCTGCTCTCAACTCACTGCCATTAGAAGTTCAGAGAAGCCAGACACAATCACAAAAAGCAGCTTTAAGGACTCAGACACACCAGGACACTACAGAGCTACAGTTTTACAAGAGATGAAGAGAGTTTATGTGACATCTTGGTTTACTCTCAAAAATCCAACACTATTTACATGAGCACACACCCGTAGCACATCTACTCTAAGGAAATTATTTGACACAATGATCAACTTTAATGCACAAGGTATGCAAACAGTATTCTTTCTTCAAACTACAAGTATCAATAAAATCTTTGCCAGAAAGCTGCCTCTTTCTCTATGAGGTCTTGTTTTTAACTCAGCTCTCTTAGGTCCAATTAGTCCTCACCAACACAGCAACTTCAGCTTTACTTCCCCAACATGTAATTTCCTTTAATTGTATTTGGAGGATATTTATAAGGCTAATTAACATTCATTAGAAGAATCATGTCTTTAGCAGAAATTACCAGTACAAATCAAAGCTCTGAGTCATGTTTCTGAGGTTTTCTCTGGTTTCTTGTTTGGGTTGGTTTGGTTTTTAAAGAATCAATTTGATAATCTAATCATACTGAGTTGCTCAGGGCAATGGAAGTACTTCACTCAATACACTGAAATAAGCTATAGCATCCACATCCATGTCTGTACCTCCCCTCTGTTCCAGCAAATCTCAAGACTCACTTGGAAATAAGATATGGACTTTTGAGAAAGTGTCAGAAAAAACCTGACACTCCTCTGAAGCTTTTGTATAAAATCATCTTACTTCCACATGTATTTGAACCTCAACTGACATTGTCTACCAATTAGAAAATCCAGGTTCTAGCGGTACGCAAGTGAATTTCAGCCAATTTCAAGTTAATTTTAGATGATTTCAAGTGAAATGTGAAACAGAACCCCTGAAAGCATCAGGGATCCACAGGACACCCTGAAAGCATCAGGGACTTACAGGGAAACTGTTGCTATGGGATGCTCCCACCTTCAAAGAAGAGGAGGAACAGGAGGACTTGCAGCTGCAGAGGAGGGAGGCCACAGGGAAATCTCCAACAGTTAGTACATAGGCTGGTTGTTGTAGTTATGCACAGATTTACTGTCCTGCAGGCTTCACTCTCACAAACCACATCTGCAAAGTACTACCAGGTTTTACCATATGATATTAGTATTGCACCTCCAAAGTGGGGAAGCATCTTCAGAGACTCCAGCATTAACCCTTAAAAGCATCCCAACAGCAACTAACATGGCAAGTCCCTCTTTGAGGTGTGTGTGGTTTTTTAGCTCTCAGCTGTCATTTTCAATGCCTTTTTTGACAAAGGTCTAGCTTTGGATAGCAAGTGGTTGCAACATGATCTTAGAAAAGAAATCAGCTACACTGTCTGCTTTCCTAGATGAGGAAATGAAAAACCTCACTGCAATCACAGTTCAAAGCTCTAATCATGTTTTTCATTGTTATTCAGTCTTTTGACCATAAGTAGATGTATATGCAGAGATGTATGCAATTTGTGGCCAGCATCTGAGCTGTGCTTGCCCCTCTCTGCTTGCATACACTTCACACAGAGCTTTGCTGCTCTGAGAGCAGGAGGAATGGATAAAGCTGATAGTTCTGCTCCTGAACTTCAACCGGGATGCTTTTCCACAAGTAACATAAATACAACATCCACTGCACTAGGTAGCTTGTACTCACAGTAAGTAGGTCCAGAGCAATATTTGCTGACCTCAGGCTGTGGGTTATGAAGTGCAACTCCATCTGATGTAATCACTTTTTTTCAAATGCTAAAGGCCAACACTAGATTGAAACCATCATGACAAGGAAATCAGTGAAGGACCAGCTGCATCAGGGTTAGCCTTGCAGTCAATTAATCTCATTAATAGTCCTTCAATTGTGGCTTTCTATCTTGTCACATCCAAGCTGGAAGAGACAGGTCTCCTACAAAGAAAAGGGCCTCTCTCATAATGCTTCCACTAACGTCCAAGATGCTGAACCCCAAAGAGCTGTTACGGATCTCTAATCTGCTTCAGAATGGAACTGCAGGGGAGCTCTGCCCCCTGCCCATGACCTGAACTGGAGAGACTGGGCTGGTTCACATTTTGGCCTTCTTCATCCTGAATAACCAGTCAGCACATTTCCCTCACCGAGGTGAAATAGAACCTGCAAAGGAAAAATCGAGCCAGAACCACAACCAAAACCAACCCACCACAAACCAAACCATTTCCCTGCATTCAGAGATACACAGAAATGTTTGCGGGGTTTTTCCCCTCTTTTAAGGGGTTAACTTCTTAATTTGATTCCAAGCATGAGTCAGTAGCAGGGAAGGGAAAAAGACAGAACGTTAGGGCAGGAAGCTCATTCCTATGACACCCTACTTAGCTGAACCACAGGCACAGCCCAAAGCCCTGCCAGAGCTGGCACTGCTTCACTCCACAAACAGGAAACAGGCCAAGGTGAGGGAAGTGACTGCTTGGGGAGTTAAGAAACAGGGGATAAAGATGTACCATACCAGGTTTTGCTCTCACATACCTATGCTAGTAAGGCAAGACTTAAGCATCGTTTCCCTCTCCCCATCATTCACAGAAGGGTAACTCCCTTACTGGGACACTGGACAGGTCCCTTCCCTAATGATGGCACAGCTTCCAAGGAAGTGTTAAAATCCGTGCCAGCACTTGGCTTTCAAAGATATTTTAAGGTGTAAGACACCTCCCTCCTTTTCTCTCTTCTGCTTTTTGCACAATTGACTTTTCCTTTTCCTTCCTCAGAATAGGTGCTGCAGCTGTAAAACATGGCATTTGACATCCCCAGCAGCATAGATTTTCCCATGGTACTATGCCAGGGTCACTTTGGTTTTGGTTTGAGTCAATGTCCGAATGAGGAAATGTTCACTCTCCATTTCCATTTCAGCCATAACTCTTTCCCTGGAACTTTGAACAATGCTATGGTCAAAAAAGCCACCAGACAACAGAATAAAAGAGACTCTTGTTTTCTGCACTTCATTTAAACATAACCAAAAATAAGACTAAAACTTTTTGACTTGATGAGCTTAGAATATTTCGTAATGAAGACAGCTGACGAGAGCATGAAGCCATGAAAATGAGGAAGAAGCAGCCCAGAACATTATCTTCTAAAAGCAGTAACATTAAAAACCATTCATGCCAAACAAACCCAGAGAACTTTGACATCTGACTACTGGAGCATTTGACGGCTATACCATAATTTTCAGTCCTGCCCTTGAACTAGCACATTTCTAAAACAAGCACTGCTTGACAAGCTAGTTCTAGGAAGCTGTAGGTCTGTCCAGGTTTTTTGTCTTGGGTTTCATTCTTATGTAGCATCATCTCACAGGATAAGCAATCACAGGGCGAGGAGATAAATCAGTACAGTGAAGCTTGATTGCTGTGTTCAGACTCAGCTCTCCGTCTGAAGTGCTTTTAAAAGACCTTTATGGTGAAAATGAGCTATTTTTTTTAACAGGAACAAATGTGTTGCAGTGAGCATTGCACTGAGCACTGCCAGCCTACAGTGTGCCACAGGGCACTGGCTTCTGTAAAACATGAGATAGAAACAAGGAGACTTTGAAGCCAATATCTACCTTGACAGGATTGCAGTGTGGCACGCCGGGACTGGCACAGTTCGGATCCTGAATAACTGCCTGCGAGAACTAAGGAACCTCAGTGTTTCATTAATGAAACAACACTCAGGAGTACAAATCATGCCTAAATAATTACTCCTGCTCTTCAGAGATAAGAAAACTTAGAATTCAGCAGAATTAAGAGCAGCAGTTGATGAGTAAGAACACAGAGTTGGCCAAGAGTCACTGCTTTAGGGAATGAAACTATTTATTGCTGATTCCTCCCTGGCAAAGGGTTCTCACACACTATAGAACCGGGTCTGCTTTAAAACTATTGTGCAAGGAAAATTATTTCAAATTAATAATGTGAAACATTCAGACCAAAAATTCTAACAGAAGACTGTCCACAAGACCCTTTATGTTGTATATAAGCAAACCCCACCTTGGTGCTTCCCTGTACAAGGTCACACTTTGGGAAAAACTCACTGCAATGCTACAGAACTGGAAAGTAAATCCATTTATACAACTTTCCTGGTTTGGCAGCATTAGGATTAACATTCTATCTCATTGCAGCAGCCTGCCTGCAGTCCTGTTGCAGAACTGAAGCCAAAGCAAACTGAAGATAGTCCGACAATAAACAAATAAATCACCTAACTACTGTATTAGCCATTTCCATTTGGAAGGAAATAATTCAACATATGCTATTAAATATCCAAATTTGCCACACCATACTTTCCCTCTTTTCCCCAGCATTCAGCAAGTAGCAAACCCAGCCAGTGCAAAACTTACTGTGTCTCAGTTGGAAATCTGTCAAGCTTAGCATGTTAAAGACAGTACAAGAAAAGTGTGTTTCTGCATATAAACTGGTTGTGTGGTGCTCAGTATGTTCAAATAATATGGCCTGCCTGACACTGAATACAAGTTCTCCTGGGTAAGGAAAAGGGAAGTCTCCTTTTGGAGTTACTTTCAAATGACCAAAGCACTCCATAGTGCTCTCAGGGAACAAGAATTCTTCTAGAACAGAAATCAAAGGGTTTTCCAGTCTCTGGAAAGACCAGTCACACCTAACACACTTGATTACTTAATTCCTTTAAGCTAGTAAAAGCCTTTCTTAAAGCATGGCAATCAAAGCACTACAAATAAAGATTTGAGCACAGAAGTACATGAGGTACTTCTGGAGTTATGAGTTAACACTACACAGAGGGTTACCTGCCTATTAGCTCAGGCTGCAGCATCAGATCTGGTCACAGAATCACGGCATGTTTTGGAAGGGACCTTAAAGCTCATCTAGTTCCAACCTGTGCCATGGGCAAGGACACCTTCCACTAGAGAAGGGTGCTCCAAGCCCCTGTGTCCAACCTGGCCTTGAACACTGCCAGGGATGGGGCAGCCACAGCTTCTCTGGGCACCCTGTGCCAGCGCCTCAGCACTGCCAGATGCTGCTTTGCTCTGCACCAGCATCAGATCTGTTCCTCTGTGGCCCTGGCTTCCCCCACCAACACCACCACCCCACCCACATATTTCTTTTTTAGGTTTTTTAAACATACTACAAATGCTGGAGAGGGACCTTCATCAGGGGCTGTGCACTAGGACAAGGGGTCATGGGTTGAAACTTAAACAGGAGAAGTCCAGGTTAGATATAAGGCAGTTCTTCCCCATGAGGGTGCTGAGGCACTGGCACAGGGTGCCCAGGGAAGTGCTGAATGCTCCATGCCTGGCAGTGTTCAAGGCCAGGCTGGGCAGAGCCCTGGGTGACATGGTCTGATACGAGGCATCCCTGCCCGCAGCAGGGGTTTGGAAGTGGATGAGCTTTAAGGTCCTTTTCAACCCAAACCATCCTGTGATTCTATGGAAGACAGAACAGATTTTTATGTGTAACCCTAAATTTAAAACTAGAGATAACCTTTAGTGCACCTTTCCATGGCTGGAATGTTCTCATCCACAAGCAGATGTAATTAAATCTAGCTCTTCAGACTGATTCGAGATAATAAAGCAATCTGGTAATAAACAGTTTTATTACATTTACAATATGATTTTTTTTGGATGCAGTATAATTGTTCTAACTTCTAAGGCAATGGTTTTGATTACCTCAACTACACTGACTTTTAAAAGAAGGACCCAGAGTCATTGCAAGTAGTAGAGAAGATCAGAAGTCTAGTAGATAAACTGTACAAAGTACCCTGCAAGAGACATCATCAGAGAAGCATCTTTACATATAAAACACATATACACACTCTTACCATGTCTTTGTCCAGAGAACAACCTTAAAAAAGCCTGGTGAGATTGCCATTCTTGCTAGTACAGCTGAACGCTGCAGAGCATGGATAAAGAGCTTCTACTGCATTTTGCTTTACTGGATTTTTCTGTCCTTGAAGCACAAATATCAAACTTCAAACATTCAGGAGCAGCACCCAAACCACGTCTTGAGAGGAGCCAAATTCTACATTCAGTTTGCAGAAAGATCACCAGCAGGAAATTACACAGAGAAAACGTTCTAAACATTCATACTTCTCAAGCCATTGTAAGAGGCCTATAAAATATATACATATATATCTACACATATATACACCTTAGGCTCTCCTCCATATGTCACAATTACAATCAGCTAAAAAAATTGTACCCACAAGACACCCTCACCTGGCCAGCAGACAGGAATTATCCTCATGGTGTTGCTACCATTCCACAAGCCATGGGAAGAGCAATTCCTGGAGAGCACTAGGACATGTTAAGACAACTTGTCCAGAGGGAGACGGTGCTGAACAACCCAACAGCTCGGATTAAAGCTAAAAACCCAGCACTGTTTAAGAAAGGACTGGACAGCTTTTGTGTGGGGGTGGGACAGGATTACTGTATCCAAACTGGGTCTGAGCTATAATGGATTACCCAGAGAATCTGTGTCCTAACCCTTACTAGCAGATGAGTTCAGTTTGAAAGATGCTACCAAGCTACACATACTTTGTGTAGCTGTACAACAAAAGGGACCTTCACACAATGCCACTCCGGCGTAAGGCAGAGCCAGCCCTTCCCTGGTCAGGTCCTTTCTTTGCTTGCTCTTTTTTTTCCCCCTAACAGCAATTCCCACCCACTTTATCTTCACTCTCACAGTCTATTTAACACTGAAATTGTGTCAGTTTAGTGTCAGGAACAGCTGTGTTCAGAAAACGGCAAGTGACAAGAGGTGGTGAGAGAATGGGATAAAACAGCAGACAAAGCTCAGTCTTCTAAAAATCACATTCTATTAGAGGAAATGACAATGAAAAGCCAACTCCCTGAGGGTTTCCTACCAGCTCCCGAGGCGCACCAAGCAACCCTAGAAGTGTTAGACATAAGGTTTATATCCCTAATCATTATATGCAGAGGTCATATGCGAGATACTAGACTATTTTTTTGCATACTGTATTGATTTTATAGTAGGAAGACTGAAGGAGCAGAGCTGTTACGCCAGCAGCACAGGTAGCAGACCTCAGAGCACAAACTGCAGGTAATGCAGATCGATATTAAAAAGTTTGCTTCTGAATTAACAGGTTGAGCCCCCCTGTAAGAGCATAGCTCACTACAAACCCATTGATTGATCTTTATTTTATAATGCTAACTTAGTACATTGCTTAGACTGGTGGATTGGTTAGACAAGTTCTGCGTTACCAGCTGCCTTTCTGGTAGACTAAGAACTGTGAAGTCTGACAGCATATATTTATCCCATCAGTGATACAAAAGCATTTCATCAGCACGCAGAGGAACTTTCTTAACTTGCTCTAGTTCACTAAATAATTATTTTTCCCCCCAGGGTAATTAGACAAGAATGCACAAATATTACAAAGAACACTGTGTAGCCCTCTATAAATACAACACTGACATTCCCTAGATAGGCCAATATTATCCCTTGTATCCACACACAGGCACTCTATTTCCCTGAGCCCCTAGATTCCTCCAGAGTTCATGTAAAGGTTAGGTCGCATTACTGCTTCAATGTACTCATTTCACATGAAGGCGGATTTACATTTCATATTTAACAGACAATGGAATAGCATGACCTTTGGGCGTCACCAAAAAAACGTCCCAAAAGCCCACTTCAATTTTCAACAGATGTTGATGCAATGTATTTGTCAACGTAAATCCTCTTAGAGCTCAGCAATGCATTGAGCAAAGGGAGAAAATCAAGACTAACACACACACTCTTCACACGGGAGAAGGGACACCTTAAAGAAAACAGCTCCTGGGAAATGCCCCGCTGCACAGCAAAGCAACAGGGGTGGAGATCAATAGACCTTAAATTTCTTTTCCCAAACAGGCCAGTGTAAGAGGGAACGCAAAGTTATGTCATCTGCTCTCCTGGCAACTCAACTGAGTCAATTTCCAGTTTGCAATCAGAGAGAAACAAGAAACAGCCATAAAGAACACAAAACAAAACAAAGCCCAGTAGGCTGCTACCTTCAATAATCAGCAAAAGCAAATAGGGGTTATCGTTTCTGTGTGAAGGCTGGAGTGCACTGGCACCAGTATAAACAGCCATACCCAAAACACCCGAACCTAAGACAGTGTGTTTTATGAAGCTACAAGAGTCCAATAGGAGCCCAGAGCCCAAGGACTTTACTGCATGTGAAGCACATCAAGACCCTTCCCTTGCTCTCATGTCACCCTAGTATGTTAGCTGATAAACACTCCATAATTAGAAGACCCAAGTGGGGATGTCTGAAATGCATCTGCCCTGAGGGAACACGTTTAAAAACCTGACCCAGCTTTTAGCGTGCCAGATTCTCCTGTATTTAGTTTCTGACTACTGGAAGAGGCTGGTAAAAGCAAACAAGAGAGACGGACTCAACTAAACGTGGTTTTCAAACATGTGATTAGAGAAAGGATATATTGGGATGCAGGAAGTACTCAGAAGAGAAAGGCAAAGGAAAAAATTACTCAAATCAGCTACGTACGAAGGGAAAGGTCACAAGATATCCAAGAGAAGAGATTGAGAGGAAAGAAACATCATTCCTTTACATTCTCTGTGAAGAGCTCTGCACTTAAGGCAACTGTGGCATTGAGAAAATGGTCTGCAAAGAGTCACCAGTGGGACCACTCAGGACAGAGGCACCATCGTTTCATTTGCAGGCAATATTAAAACACAAGGCACCAACTAACCAGCTGAACCAGTAAACACACAAACTGCTTTTGTATTATGTGCTTCCAGTAAGCTTTTCCATACCATGAAAGATTGATTTAATCTGACATTAATTCCACTTAAAAACTCCAAGGTAGGAAAAAACTCAACTCCAAGAGCCTATTTTTGAGGAAGCCAGAAGCAGTTTGATTGTTTCTTCAACAGAAGTTTGAATACAAATTGAATAACCCACTCTCATATAAACCTCCTGACAGCTAAAAGGAAAGAAAATTGTTGCTCTGAAACTGAAGCGTGATTATTGTATTTCTTCACACGCCAACGATAACACCGACCGCCCTACCCAATTACCAGGTATTAAAACCAGGAACCCAGCAGTGGTGATGTACCTGGAAATTTTTGTTTACCAAAGGCTCTGATTACTTGTACAACAACATACAATACAAAAATAAAACATCAGTATTTTCTCCAAGAGCAAAGAGGCCCACAAAGCATCGAGAAACTAGAAGGTATCCAGTGATTTTCCAAGTATAGCATTGGGTTTAAGTTGCATCACACAAGAAACTCACATCCTGCACACAAAAGCAACATGCAGGAAGAGAAGAGCTGTGAAGAAGAGACATGATGAACTAGAGGCTTCCCCAGCACATCAGACTGGCACACAGCCGGGATTTGGCACGGCAAGATCACTTTCCCTGTTTGCTGCCTCCAGCTCAACTTTTAAATGCTGCGGCAGTATTTAGGTGGATAAAACCGCAGCCCATGCCAAGCTGCCAGCTCACAGGCTGCAGGAACACAGGCAAAGCAGATGTGACTGAACAAATCCACCTCTTTCCAGATCCTACCCAGTATACTTTACTGAAAGCATATTCACAAAGCAATCAACTTTCCAGTTCCAGGTCAGAAACTTTTAATGAGCAATTAGGTCAGACACTCATTTTTGTTGGTGCTGAACAGTATCGAAAGTACCTAAATTAGCAAAAATTCTTTCAATCTATTCAACAGAGCTTTCAAATCAGAACTAGTCACTCAAATTTTTGGACCAGAGTTGTGCCCTTTAGAACTAATTATAGCCAATACCCAAAACACCCATAACCAAACATTTTTCAAAGGATTTGAAGACAGCCTCACCCCCACCACCACCCCATTACAGACTTCCGTGCCCTAAAGTAGGACACACTGAACCAGAAATCCACTTACAGGAAAACACAAAACATCCTGGGGATGAAGGACAGGATCACAGGCTAGATGCTGAAACGCGAGTCATATCCATCTTGGGGAGATGCTGCTTCATTTAACCAAGATACACGCCTCTCTGCCTGGTTTTTGTTTAGGCATACATCCATGCCTCAAAACAAGCAACCTTCAGTTTTGAAAACTGTGTTAGTCAGTTAGCTTGCGTCTTCCCCTCTCTCAACACCAAAAGCTCTTCGCTGGTTAAGCCATAGAACTGCTTCTAGCTCTGCTCATCAGGAAACACTTCCCAAGCCTTGCCTTTCACACTGCGTTCTGCCCTTCATGTTGGTTAGTTAATTTTGTTTAAAGGCAGAATTAGAAAGCCATCCAAATACACACAGGAAGTGCCTTTGAGGCTGAGGTCTAACCAGCAACTACTCTAGATAAGGACAGTTGCCAAAGCAGTACAGTGGTCAAAGTTACGGCACATTCCCACCAGTGTGAAAGTATTGCTTCTGTGCTTTTCCCCAGCCTCTGAATATATGATTTCTATATCCTGTCACCTCCAAACAGCAGCAGTTTTTAAACCTGACCAGAAGACCAACATTTTCATAACAGAAAATTCTGTCACATGGTCATCAACCTCGCTGAAGTCATTTACACACTGTGAGCACCGCACAGCATCTAGATCAGCTCCCCCTAGATAAATAAAACCCTCAAATTCCTACCAGTAAAGTATGACCTTATTTAGTATTTATTATGCTACATCAAGCCTTAATGTCAACAGTTAAAGCATCTACAACCAAGCCTTTGAGTGCTGCCTTATTTCTTGGTACTTACCAGCAACAGTGAGGGTTCTCCATCCTCACCATATCTAAATACCTGGCAAATGAGCTCCAGAGCACCAGACTACTCAATTTAAGAGATTACTCTCTGCAGTCGCCAGTTGCAGAGAGCAGCTCTCCACCAGCAGTGATTTACCCTACAGCAGTTTACTTTTTAAGCGTTGGAAAGAAAAAAACAAAACCAAAACTACAGGAAAGATGCCAGGCTGGAACCCAGCGATCACATTAAAATGAGTTGTGTTTACCTCAGTTCATCTCAAGTACTGATGGTATGAAAAACACATTCACCAGGAACTGGCCAGCTCTGACCTGCAAGACTGAAGACCAAGCCTACCCATGTCAATGCTTTCTAAATAGTTTTGCCCCCCTCCCTGTCTGCCTGGCCTACTTTCCTAAAGAGCCTGTAACCTTCCATTCAGCACTCCAGTCAAAGGAGCCATCCCACCATGTTTCTGAGATGCCAATGATATCATATTCCTGTAGCCATGCCCACATCTCTGATGCCTCTTGTTTACTCCCACTCTGAGTCGATCTCCAAATGAAGCCGACTCATTGGCTGTAGTGGCTGAAATAGCTCCGCATCGCTCCGAGCATTTACTATAGGTACTGGCAACTGACTGTGAGTGTTGGGACGGATCGGTGCCCCCCTTCCCCAACACATCTAGTTTAAAGCTGCTTTGACCAGCCTGGCAAGACTCCTACCAAAGCAGGAGTCTGCACATAAGAAGCCCTTAGACGCTTTCCTCATCTTAACTGTGCAATAAAAGTCCAAAATCAGGAATTTTTCTACTACAGGCAAGGCTACCTTCTCTAGTAAATCCAGGCTCATTAGCAAGAGCACCAGACAGCACCAGAAGCAGAGAAAGCTCCGTGATGGAATGACCATGCACCTTTCCTTCTCAGAAGCATCTCTACTATTTAAAAACAAACAAACCAAGCAAATCACTACCAAAGCCACCTTACAACTACCTGAAGGACAACTTGGCTTACCGCAACCTCCCTTCTCTGGTCACCACTGCCCTCCCTGTCACTCCAACAGGCAACTTCTCCCCCAAAAAGTATCCCGAAGCAAACGAGACAACAGCTGATGTTTCAGAGCTGCTATTTTAAGGTTTGCCTATGAGTGCTTAGGTCTAGCTCGTCAGATTTGCTGCTCCTGGCAACCTGCTGACTTGACAAGAGGGACAAATATCTTGCTTCATAAGCCTGAAGTGCTGGGTGGATTATGCTCCTTACAGCCAAGGATGAAAAAGCCCAAACCTGAACGGTGTTGAAAGCCTTGCAAGTACACTCTGGCTCCAGCTTTATTCAGTGACAGGCCTGGAAAAACATCCTTATAGATGAGGTAATGATTTGTATTACATCCTGCAGACAAGCTCAACATTTGGGCTTGCAGAGAAAAAGGCTGGGCTTCCCCTGTTGCTAATCCTAACAGCAGTCTCTTGCTTCACTGAAATAGGAACCACAGCTCCTTAAACAGCTGCTTCCTCAGACCGCCAGAGAACAGCTGAAGAGGACCAGGGCCAGGACACAAAACCAGGCAACTACGCGAAGGTGCAACAGGCACACTGTGAGGCAGTGTGCACTGGCGATGGGCTACAATCACCAGTTAAATCCACTGAGGTGGGTCCTAAGATTTTTGTCTCACTTCTTAAACCATCCAAAGCTGCTCCTTCACACATTCCCTTTGAGAAAGATCCTAAGTGATGCCAATGCCATTTGTTGGATACACAGATGTAAAACATCAAGGAAAAGGAATGTTTAATGAAGAAGAGCACATCTGCTGCATCATCTCAATTTTGGAACAATTCACCATGCCCTGCTGGCAAGCATTGCCTACAAAGCCCTCCTTCCTTCCTACATTTAGGTCAACCAGGCTGAGTCAAGCCCTCCATGAGCATCCCTTGCTTTCATAGTGTTCTATTTTAGAAGAGAGAATTACAGCCAGGCATCCTTCTTCAGATCATTTGTTCTCTTGGACTGGCACATTTATAACACTTAAAGGTAGGAAGCCACAAAATGGAAAAAAAAGAAGCCAAATACAAGCAATTGGGGCTACATAAAGCAGAATGTTCCTTAGGGCTTCTCCTGGAACATTTACCTGACTCCCAAAAGACTTCATGCATCTCTAATACCAAACACTGCACAAAAAAGTTTCCCCACTATACTAACAAGGCATAGAGATCTTCACACAGGCACAGCCTAGTACATCCTTAGGGAATACACTGCTGTAACCACACTGGTTTGCGTAACTGTTCAATGAAAGTTTGCATGGCTTGCGTTCCCATATATAAATATCTATTCAGCTTTGAATTTCAGCAAACTGTTTCCATCTTGGTTTACACAAGTCACCCAAATTATTTTATAAACCAGAGAATTCTCCCCCAAACTATCCACTCAATTATAAAGCCAGGCCTTAAATTCCACATGTGAAGATCACAGCATCACTTCACCAGTTCTGAAAGTCCAGTTTAGACTTCTGAGGATATTTCATGCCTCCTTACCATACCCAGTAAAGCTGGCTAGCTGGTTTCGTCTACGTTTTGAGATATTTATTGTCACCTATACTTTCTGCCCCTTCACAGGAGTGTAACATCCCAATTTTTTAATTACTAATAATGCAAGTCAATGCACAAACTGAAAGCTTCACTGAAACAATTAAACAGTACATACACTGATCCTGCCACCTATTTAAAGAGGTAATAATTATGCAAGTATATAGAGGGCAGTTCTTGAACCTTTGACATACAGTGTACAAAGAGTGAAGAAGCCATCTTCGTAACTTTATTTTTAGTGTCACAGAAAGTAATGGTATGTTGCTTGAGTTACTTCAAATTAAATACTAGCTAAAAGGAGTTCTGGATGCAAAAGAGAAGATATCTAGCACAGAAATGGCACAACGCAGGAATTCTTTTCTGAGCTGTGTGAAGGGTCTGTTTGCAAAACTTGAGCGAAACAAGGTGTAAGTGACTTAAAGCTCCTCCAGTTCCAACCCCTGCCACAGGCAGGGACACCTTCCACTGGAGCAGTTGCTCCAAGCCCCTGTGTCCAACCTGGCCTTGAACACTGCCAGGGATAGGGCAGCCACAGCTTCTCTGGGCACCCTGTGCCAGCGCCTCAGCACCCTCACAGGGAAGAACTTCTCCAGCCCTCGCAGCATCTTCGTGGCCTCCTCTGGACTCAAGCCGTAACACTTAATTGTTACTGTAGGGAGCAAAGAGCATAGTGGAACTTGGGGGAGAGGTGGATTCTAATTCCATTAGAAACAACATCTCAAAGTACCATAACAAAACCATCCAACCCAAGCAGGAAGCCAGCCCCTGTAAGGATAAGCAGCCCAGAACTCTGCCTTCATGAACCACACATACGCCAGCCTAAGAGGACAAGATGACTATAAGTGTACGTAATTGCTGCTGGCACAGACCTCTAGAAATATCAAACTGCTAGTTTTTGCTAACACTTCCAGCATGCATTCACAGAGAGAATAAAACAGCCCAAAAGTTTTCATTGACCTAAACATAGAATAACCTACTTGCGTCAACACGAGTCTGAAAGCAGAGAGGCCGATCATTGATCAGTGTCACTCTCATCTGTAAGAGCCTACACCAAAACCAAAACAACCTCACCAATGTACATACATTGTAAATAAGGTATGAATATAGCAAATCCTGAGAGGAATCATCTGTGCCCACTAAGAACACGACATTCCAAGGCTGTATGTTAACTATATTGACTTATTTGTCATCAATTTCATTACCATGCGAGTCAGAAACTCACCAGCCAGATTTAGTGGTTTGGTACTGACCTGATGGGCAAGGTGATTTACAGTAACTACACTTTCTGCTGTAAACATGTCTGGACATGATAAACTACTTGCAGCTGATCTAGTTCAGAAATGGCCTCAAATATTAAAACTTACTACTAGTGATCAACACCGCTAACACTGCTACTAAACCCCAACACTACAAAAGCTTCACTTTCACAATTTCCTTCCGCTTGCTTAGTTACTTCCTCTCAAGCCTGTTCTCACATCCCGTGGGAGCAAGGACTGTCTTCTTCACTGCGTAAGGCTCTCCTCTGGTCTATGCAAGACTGCACATACAGAGCCTGACATCCTGGTTACAGAACCACGTAGCATAGCAAAAACTGCTGATTTTGAGGGATATTCTGAAAATTACAAAATAACACTCCAAGTTATATTGCTTTGACACTCCAAGTGTCAAAGCAACACAATCCTTTGGAGGAAAAACAAAAGCACAGAAGATGCACACATTTCAACTTACTCCCAGAGATCTCAAGGTAAAAGTACTTCTCCAAATAAAGGTTTGCATGCTCTTTTAGGCTCCCATCTAAACACAGCAAAATGAGATCTGCTAATAACTTGCAAGCTTCCGTGGCTTTGGACAACAAAGGAAGACCAAAGAAAACAGTGAAAACTTATGCACAAACACAACAAGTCCGTGGCTCAGCTTTGCCTAAACACCTGCAAGAGACAAAAAAGCCAGTAATCACTGTACCCTTCTTACCATGAAGGCTCCCAGCACCCTTGCTAGGAGGAGACAAAAGGCTTGCTTTACATTTTTAAGAGTCCTAAAGATCATGGGGATGGATTCATCCCTTTGTGTGGAGAACGGGCAGTTAAACAACAAAACTATTATGAGTGCCTAAAACCCAAGAACAGAGTAATGCAGAGAGTTAAAACAATATGGGAAAATGCTGAACCCTGAACTTAGCAGTTCAGAGTTTTAGCACTCGAGGGAAAAGATAAAAGACATGACTGTGTTGGGATCTCGACCAAACGGAGTTGCTCTTTAAACACTCCCCAGAAGAAAAAAAATCACACCCACCCACAAAAGCAAACAAAAAAAACCCACAAACACAAATCAACACAGTATTTCAAACCTGGAACTACTGTTCAATACAATGAAAAGCAGTCCAGAAGCTAAAGAAAGGCGAAAGTGGGAGAGAAATGTGACACAGAGAAGGACAACTCAGGCCTCATTACAGATTGATGCTTTCTTTGATCAAATGGCAGCACAGAAAGGACATAGGCATGGAATTTAAAACCTCACCCCAAAGCAATTCCTAAGATGTTATCATGACTCAAACTCTAATACACAGCACAATCACTTTATACTTGCTATCTTATGTCCAGGACACAAGACATTCTTGTACTCCTTCAACCTCCATCCCTGCCACAGCAGTTTCACTTGTGGAAACACTATCCAAATCACTCACATTAGCCTCCTGTGTATATTGCAAAGAAGCTACAAACCACTTCAAAATGGTACACAGGAATAGCAAAGGCTTCCCACCTCAGGGCTGACACTACTGATGTGTATGAGGTGCATGGTTGAGCTGCACATTTGCATCATCTGATCCTCCTGCAAACAGGATTCAGGAAAAGAAACCAAGACTCAAATCTCTCCTAGAAAAGAAATTAATCTTGTAACCCATCTGGGGGTCAGTCTAATGCAAGGCAGGGATGAGACACGCATAACCATGCTAGGGGAAGATGATGGCCACCTTCAGCAGCAGCCAACATCGGCTGCTTATCCTTATACAAGGTTGGGATTGCCCATCTGCCCCATCGGACGACTGTGGGAACAAGCAGGCGGAACGATCTGTGCCACCTTCAGTAAACAAAAAACCCAAATTCCTGTCACCCTGTTTGCCACTGAACCAGTGCAGCTGTACCCAAGAATAAGGAGGTACAACGGAGACAGGTACCAGCTGGTTCTAACTGTTTAAAGTCAAATCAAGCACAATGCAGTGTCTAGTGAGCGGCAAGCCTAAGTCATTAAACACAGACATAAGCCAGTTTCCAAGTTCGATTGTACACTTATGCATCTAGCATCATCTTGCAATCTTCCGCTTGCCTTTCTCCCGTGTATCCGCATCCATAGAAACCGGCGTGGCCTATTTCCCGGTTCTCAGTCACTGACACCCACCCCGGCGGCAGCACACAATTCACTTGCCCGCACAGGGGGCTGGAGCAGGGATTTCTGACCGGGCTGGCGCGGTACCCTCCCGCATGTACACTTCCAGCACCGCAGCCTCGAGCGGCGCCCGCGGATGCCACAACGGGCCGGTACCCGTGAGGCGAACGCGAGCTCTATGCCGCGGTCCACGGAGCTGCCCTTGAACCGCCGTTAGCGCCCGCTGCCCGGGGGCGCGTGCGCGGCGGCTGGGGGACCCCACGGGAGGGAGGAAGAGGGAGAAAGGAGAAGGGGGGTGCGCAGCCCGGAGCCCTCCCCACGGCCGCGGTACTCAGCTCTTGACTTTGCCTAAGGTGCCGACCCCCAGCGTGTCTCCCAGCACGTAGTGCCCGATCTTCACCCGCCCGTCGTGCTTCTGCTTCTCGGCCATGTT
>JAOEHY010032075.1:0-35571 GCA_025447955.1 Psilopsiagon aurifrons
TTCTCTGGGCACCCTGTGCCAGGGCCTCAGCACCCTCACAGGGAACAACTTCTGCCTAAGATCTCATCTCAATCTTCGTTTTGTCAGTTGGAGCAACCTGGTCTAGCGGAAGGTGTCCCTGCCCCTGGCAGGGTCTTAGAACCAGGTGAGCTTTAAGGTCCCCTCCAAACCAAACCATTTTGTGATTCAATGTTTCTATGAAATTTGCATGTGGACAATTGCACTATAACTGGTTTCAGCTGTTGCCTTTGTACCAAGGAGCTTCTCCATCTCCTCTGGACTGGAGTCTTGTCCCACAGGAGGTCATTTTGAGCACAAGCGGATCTCAGCCTTGGCTGTGTTGCTGCCCTTCACTGACCTCTGCCAACCCCAAGGACCATGGTCATTAGTGTCACCACCACTACTGTTAGGAACAGTAAGGAGAGAACAGACTGATGTTTCCTGTGTCACCACCCTCACAGGATGGAAGAGGATGAGATGTATTACCACAGTGAAGATGAACTTCTGGGAGAGGGGGACACCCTTAGCCAGGGATCCCTCAACACAAGGTAGGGAACCACTCAGCACCCACTCATGCTGGTGGCAGTGAGGATTGCAGTGCTGTGCCCTTTCTGACTTGTCCCTATGGATGCCCCACAAGCATTGCCCCTGGATTCCCATTTCTTGACTGGAGGAGAACTGATGGGAAGCATTGATGGAGAAGGTGGAAATGCACCCTTGGAAAAGTTGCTCCAGAGGGGTGCTAGAATCCAGGATGGAGAAAAGGCTGCATCTGGGGTACTGCCTCCCCATTGGGACCCTCTTCCTGCTCCAGGTCCCACCACATATCAGGCGCAGCTGTCCTCAGAACCAGAGACCAACCATGCCCAGTGCATGGGGAAGAGCAATTTGTGATGTGCATGACAATCTGATTTCTGTTTGCAGTGGCTTTGCTTGCAGTGTGGTGCTGTGAGTTGTTCCTCGCCATGTGCCAGAAAGAGTTTGGGGGGGAGCTGCAAAAAAGGGATGCTCAGGTAAAACCCAGGGACCACCCAATGCCTTTGAGAGAGGCTCAGCCAAAGGAAGGAGCATTTTGGGGGTGTCTCCTCAACTCGAGTGGCTCCAATGGCAGCAGAAACCACACGAGGGTGGTTCTTCCTACACATGGCTCTTCTGAGGAGCTCATTTCTTGTAGCGGCTCCCCATGCAGCCTGTCACCAAGTCCCTCAAGCTTCAGGAGCATGAAGATACTGACTCTATCATTGTAATTTATGGCCATATCAGTGTTAGCAGCCACCTCTGTCAAGTCTCATTGAGTGGACAGGCCAAGCACCTGAACGGCCATAACCTTAGTAGATTATTAGGACAGTCTCTGAGAAAGCTTTGTTTACCTAGCACTGACCCAGGCATTACCCAGGCAGAGTCAGGAAGTACCACAGCCCTGGGACAGTCCCAAAGGGCAGATTAGGGACTGCCCATCCAAACCCTTTTATTTGGTTGGGAAGCATTAGCATAGGTGTGATGCTGACAGGCAGTTTGGCTTCAAAGACAGGTAGCATGTCCTGGAACTTTGATACAGCATAGAGGCATGTGGCTGTAGCACATGCCCAGTGAGCAGGGTACTCCAGAAGACATCTGCTGCACAGGTCCCAGGCTATAGATGCATCTGGGATGTTTGGGTGCCTGGAGATGGAGAGAAAGTGGTCTCACAAGAATGTTGGATTACTGGGTGTTTCCCAAAATCTCAAATGCCACTCAGGCCAAGCCCAGATGTGGGAGCTGTCATTCCATGCATTGGATGAGGCGTGGCAATGTCTTCAGCTTTCCATGGGTGCTACTTCTCAGTGAGGGGACTGAGATGGGCCATCCTGCTGTGCTACGTATACATTTGGGCCTGGACAAAGCAGGGAAGCCAAGTTCAAAGCCAAGACTAGCTCCTGCCTTGCCTTTGAGAGTTTGGTCAGATTCAGAATGAGTTGCTCTTAACTTTGGCATAGGACAGCCAAAACTGTGTTTATGCCAAGTACTGTGTCCAGCTCTGGGGCCCACAACATAAGAAGGATGTGTACCTGTAGTGGAGAGAGATATACATGGAAAGGGGCTGGAACCAGATCAGCTCTAAGGTCCCTTCCAACCCAAACCATTCTGTGATTCAATGATTCCATGAAAACCAATTCCTGCAAGGTGGCAGTGAGATGTGTTGTAGGGGTAAGGGCGAGAAACTCCAGGTCTGACTGGGAGGCAAGTCAGCTCCCTGCCTGGAGATGCTAAGTACAAGCTGGATACACATCTGAGAAACGGTTTGGGCCAAGCTGTTCCCCCTTGGGGAAAAAGTTGGACTTGAAATCTTCCTGGCAGCCCCTTTGCCTGTAGCTCTGCGTGTCTTCACAGTCTGTTTCCATCCTCTGTGTCCCCCTGGGCAGGGGTTGAATCCAAATGAAGGCAGTGGGAAGGTCTCCCTGGATTCCCCAGAGGCCTTCTGTCAGTGTCATCTCCATCACAAAACTGTTTACCTCCTCCTCTGGTTCATTAGGGACACTGTTTTGTTATTCAGCTGATTCCGTTTCCTGAAGGGATGCAGAAGGGATGAAACAAACAGACCTTGAAATGGGAAAAGCAACAGCAACAGCAAGGAATATATAAATAGCACTGGGCTTGCCAAGCGCTTCTCAGACATTTCCCTGCAGCCTAATAGAGGTGCCAGCCATGCTGGCGAGACAACTGTTGGAAACCTGTGCCACCGGTGGGGTTTATACCAGAGTTATCTGGAGCCAGGCTCAGCCCCTCTTCTCTCAGGAGAAGAAATACACCTTGGAGAGAAATACCATATTTACTCTTGTAACTCCTCTGTGCCCAGGGGAACTACTTCAGTTCCTAGAATACATTTGCACAAGGTGAATTCTCCTGTTTTCTGGACAAAATATTGGGTGAGGGAATGAGACAGTTTTGTTTGCCAGTGTGTGCTTTACCTGAAAACAAGGACCTGAGAGCCCTGCCCTAATGCGTGCTGTGCAGGGGCCAGCCTGCCCTCGAAGTGATAACAGATCATTAAGGGATGGACATTTGCTTTCCATAAAGTCCCAGCAGGATTCCAGGCAAGGAAGCACAGATGCAAAGCTCTTTTTTGCTATTTTCCTACCATGATGAGGAAAAGTACTCAAAGGGTCCCAGCTCCCTGCTGATGATTCAGGCAGAGACAAGTAGCACACTGAGAAATAAGGCTTCAGTCAATAGAGCTGCGGGAAGCAGTTTGCGGGAGGCTTACTAGAAATACTCTCCTTAAAACACTCCTGTGCTTCATGCTGGGAGAGCTGGGCTCGTTCAGCCTGGAGCAGGCATTTAATTTTTGCTGTCCAAATGAAAAATCATAGAATCACAGAATCCCAGGTGGGAAGGGACCTCAAGGATCATCTGCTCCAACCTTTCTTGGCAAAGCATGACCTAGACCAAATGGGCCAGCAGCCTGTCCAGACAGATCTAGACTCTGAAGCAGGCAAAGGAGAGGGTGAGGAATGAATAAGAGAAGGCTGGTTAACATGGCATGGCTCTTTCTGCCCCCCTGAATGTCACATAAGATCATGGGCCCAGCCAGTCTACAGCTATAGAATCACAGAATGATTTGTGTTGTAAGCGACCTTAAAGCTTATCTGGTTCCAACCCCCTGCCAGGGATGGGACAGCCACAGCTTTTCTGGGCAACCTGTACCAGGGCCTCACAGCCCTTAGTGTAAAACATTTCTTCCTTATATCTAGTCTGAATGCCCCCTCTTTTAAAGACCATCACCCCTTGTCCTGCCACTACAGGCCCTGCTATAAAGTCTGTCCCCACACGTGGGGACCCGGTTTAACTCCCATCTTTGCAAATGACCTCTATGATCTGAGGAGTCTTCCTTCCTTGCTCTGCCTTTCTTTCACCCCACTCCCAGCTTCAGGACCCAGTGTTCTCCTTTTCTCCTTGTCAGCCTGCTGGGAGTCATGCATAGATGTCCCCAGTATGGGTCAGCTCAGAGATCACACGGCTTTGGCAGGTCTCCTAGCAGAGGAAAAGCCCTCTCTAGCCCCAACAGAGGCAGCACGGTCTGGGATGGTTCTGCCACCTTCCCATGGAGCAGAGCATTGCTGCAGGCTGCAAATCTTCATCACAGTTTTTGGGGACCATACTTTAGGGCTTCACCTCACACTGACAGTACCAGGGGAGCCAGATCCATCTGCATCAGCAAAGGCTCCACGCACTGTGTTTGATCCAGCTCCTGCAGAGCTACATCGATATCTCTACACCAGGTTCCCACCATGCAGGTGACTGGGCTTCATTGCTACCAGCAGAACAAAGCCTTACCAAAGCCAAACCCTAGCAGTTCTGACTGCTCACCTTTTCCCACATTGGCTGCCTCAGTGTTTCACACATGGATTTTGAGTGGCCAGGCAAGCTGGCTGCCAGCTGGAGACAAGAAGCCTGTACGTGTGAGGAGGAGAAAAGTCATTAGCATCCCAGCTCAAAAAGCCTCCAGCAAGAAGGTCTCACAAACGAGAATGTGTTAAAAAGACATGGTTGGGGAGAAACAGCCTTAACTGCAGACACGCCATGCTGGGCTCTGGCTCCTACCCCTCAGGAGCAAT
Organism: Psilopsiagon aurifrons; assembly: GCA_025447955.1. Classification (NCBI taxonomy): domain Eukaryota; kingdom Metazoa; phylum Chordata; class Aves; order Psittaciformes; family Psittacidae; genus Psilopsiagon; species Psilopsiagon aurifrons. The sequence continues at coordinate 4,596 of JAOEHY010032075.1, forward strand.
CTGGTTTCTGTGAATGCAGCCCAGCATGCAGGAGCATCTGAGAAAGCAGGCTGTGTGCTGGGAACACAAGGACTCAGGCAAAAAGACTTACTTTCCTTTAATTTTTAGTTTCTTATACCTATTAGGGCATCCTCCTTGGCTAGTGCTGGATCCTGGATAATCCCTTGCTCTGATTCAAGGCGTCTTCACCTTCCCTCCCATCTTTGCAGGGTGTCTCTTATGTGTGTTGACCCTCATGTGTCTGCATTCCCACAGACACAAACATCTCTGCTTGATGCTAAGCATGGGACTATTGTCATTGATGTAAACAGGACTCCTGTGCTTTGCTTGAAGCAGCTATCTGAGAGCAATCCCGCAGCTTGCCAAGCACAAAACATGATGTGTAGGAGCTCTACACCGTTGTTCAGCACCTATAGGCCCCACTGTAGGCAGAGAGGCAGCTCCAACAGAGCTGGAAGGAGAAATGCCTTGTACCAGTGCTGCTAAAACCATCCAAGCTTTGTTCTCAGGCCCCTTGGAATAGTGCTGTGTCCCCTTGAAGGTGCTGTGCAAGTGTTTGCAGGATGGGACCTGAGCTTTCAGGTTGTGATAGTTGTTTGTGTCATATTGGCCTTGTGTTTCTTCTGGGCAGGGAACTGGTGGGCTTCAGGATATCTAACAATGGGGTGACACCGGGACTTTCCAAGGAATAGCAGTAATTGTAATAGGCAGCTAGTAATTCAGCTTACCACCTGCCAAGCACAGGGCACAGCACTGACCCACCACAGCTTTTTCCAGCCTAAGTATCTTTTCTCTTTGAGAGAATTCACCCCAAGCAGAAGGGAAGAGGGGAAGAAGGATGTTGGGATGGAGAGGACCAGGTCCCTTCCACCCTGGCATGGAGCTTGACAAGCCAAATAGGCACAGAAAACCAGCCTAGGTTGTGCGCAGACCCTTCAGGCACAGTAGGCAGTGGTGTGGGTGGCAAAGAGAGGGTCAGCTCAGTGCAAGGCGGTTCTGGGTTTGTAGACATGCATGGAGTGGTTTGCTGTGTTGGCGTGTTATGAAGTTCTTCCTGTGCTGAAGCAAATAATCCTGGTTTTTACAACACTGTCGCAATGGAAGAGCTCTCTATCTTCATATCTCAGTGGGTTTTTTTCTCTCTCTCTGTGAATGCCCTAGCCTTGGAGATGATGCAGAAGAGCAGCACTCTAGGTAAATACCCGCACCAGCCCTGCTCAAATGGTGGCCCTGAAATGCTGCAGTGCTAAGACATTTCTAAGTCTTGATCTTCAGAGGATGCTCCCTTAAATCCAGCTTAAATGTCAAAACTTGGAGGCCTGGATCTCTTAAGTCCAGATTTATCTGGGGCTCACAGGCTAGTAGATGGCTCACCCTATGTAGAGTCCATCTGATAATGCAGGCCAGGGCACAGGCATTAGCACCTTCACATCTGTAGGTCAGTATTGTGGTCCCTGGCACAGCTTTGGCTCAGCATATGTCTTAGATAGTTCATGATAGCACAAGGACATATCTATGATATGATAGATCAGGGATTACACCCAACGAGTAGCCTGGATGCAGTTTTGGGAGGGAAGGAACTTCACCTATATAGAGACAAGCCGTGTCATGGCAAAAGAATGAGCCTTGGTCTGTCTGTTTGCCAATATAGATTTATCCTTAGATTCGTCCTGTGGACACAAGGAGAGATGGACACTTCCAGAGGGGGCTCATGGAGAGCAGGTACCTCCCTGGACTGACAAAATTTGGATGGGTTAGGGCTGTCTGTGTCATGGCTCCTGCCTGCCTGTAAACTGAGATCCCAGGAAGCATCACCTGATAGCTGTTGACCGTGAAATATTCATGGGCAGGACAGAGCTCTGCAGCCGAAAGCAATCTGGTCATGGTGAATTATTGATGGTGTGTTTTCTTGTGAGTACCCAGTAGATCCAAGACGTGTCTGATGGCGTTCGACCCTCTGCCGGCCACTAATTACCCCACGGGTCACTTGCTCCAAAGCTGGGGTCATTGCCAAGCACTGGAGTTGAACTTGGTGATGAAAACACCCATGACAGGAGTATGGGAGAGGCAGGACCCCCTGCTTCTGTCAGGCCTGGGCACCTTGCTGGTCAGCCTGTGCTGGTCAATGGTGCAAACATGTTTGAGTGGCACTATTGCCGCTCAGCTTTCCAGAGTGGCCGTGTGGCTATGGAGAGATAGAAACTGGATAGTGCTGTGGGGTGCATCCCAGCACCATTCTGCACGGCCCTAAGAAGCTCAGCAAGGTTCTTGCTATGATCCCAATCCTCCTAGGTTGCCCTTACAGTCAAAGAAGAGAGGAATCTCCCGCAGGATGTTTACCCACATAGGGTCTAACTCAGACTTCGACTGTGGTGGAAGAGCAATATGTACAGCTCATAACCTCTGTGTCTAAGTAGAGAAGAAGGGTCTGAAATTGCTAACTCAGGTGTGGCACTTGTCACAGATCTTAGGGATGTCACACATCAGACCAGTGCCTCCCATCAGTGTAACCAGGCAAGTCTTGGGGTCCTTTCCATCCTGAGCAAAGAAAAGGGAAAAGATCTCCCAAAGACTATCAGTTGCTGTGAAGATTGCCCCATCCTTTCTGCAACCCCTCTAATGTACTATTAAATTGCTAGGGGGAAAAAAATGCATCCTGAGGACCCTGGAAAGCAGGAGAAGGGCTGTGAAAAGCTGTTCAAAGCAAAGGAATGGGTGCTGCTGTGGGTCCCAAAGCAGAGCCTCCAGCAGCTTGAGAAGCTGTTAGCATCTCTAATCTGGGTTGACCTCAAACTGGCCTAGGAGATCTCCAGATATAGCAGGAGCAATGGATGACGTTGGCTGTGCCAGGATGGTGACAGCTTCTGTGCCACGTGCCAGACGTGCAGATCCTGACACCAGCCATGCCTTTCCTGGGGACAGTGTGAGTGAAGCACAACAGGCTGGGTGCACACAGCTGCAGTAACCACCCATCAGCTGTCTTGGAGCACCCCATGACAAGGGGCTGTGGCTTAGACAAACCACTAGCCATCCTCAGAAGGGATGTCCCTGCACTCACCAGGTCAATGTTTCCCTTGCTGCTGGTGGGCTGCTTCAGGAAGCCTGACACTTGTTTTGTTTTTTCTCTTTCTCTTTGGTGCCTCACTCAGGATTAAGTTTAACGATGGATACAAGTCAGTAGCAAGGTACCAAAATGTCATGAATGATGGGATCTTGGCTTTTCTGGGGGGGGGGGTTATCTTTATCCCAGCCCATCCCAGTCACCCCACATCCCCTGAATACGTGACTGTCCAGGCATAAATATACCCAGAATTTGGGATACAGGCTGGTTTAAGCTCCAAATCTTCATTAATTCAAATTAACTCCCAAATCTTAAACCGGGAGAACAGGCTATGTGCTCTAGGCCTGGATGAACCCAATGCTTCATGCATCACTATCACAGCACTTCTCTGCAAGTGCAGGACAACACACATTGAGTGTTCTGAAGCTGCAGCTGAAGCTTGCAAGGGAGAAAGGGCTGTACAGTAGCATACAAGCTTTGTGCTCCAGGAGCTTTATATGGAACCCAGCCACACCTGCAAGCCTCCTCCATGTCACATTGCAAAGGAGAATCAGGTCCTCTGGTCCCTGTAAAGCTATATCCCATATAAGATGATGATGATGTTCACCCCATCTCTAGGGCTGGCAAACTCCTAAAGGTTATATAAAATATGTATTTTATATATATATATATATATATATATATATAAAACCAGTATATTATATTGCATAATTATATATAATATAATTATTGATATACCTAATTATGATTATACAGATCAATAAGAACTGATCAGTAAAAGTAAATTATCTGCCATGGGTGAGTTCAGGACAATGATCCCAGCCCCAACCCCTCTCTGCAAGTCTGTTCTGCATTGCTGCTGCTCAGTATCTGGGGGTAGGTGGAGAAGATGCAGAAGGAACCTGCAGAGGATTGCTGTCCACACACTGCCACGCAGGACCTGGGGGGTTGCAAAGAGCTGCGGGACAATGTCTTCTCAGTACCTGCTTCAGCCTGGCAGGACCCTCCCGGGGGGGGTGGCATCTGTCAGCCCCTTCCCTGTCCTGACCAGCTCCCATGGGCTGTGGGAGGGTATGTCTATTTGGGTGGGTTTGTTTCTTCTTCACGTTCATCCTCCTGGCTGTGTCTCTTCCAAACAGCGAAGACCCTGAAGACCCCAGGTACTGGGCATGGTATCCCTCCTTTGCTCAGGCCCCTTGGGCATGGTGTGTGCATGTATGTGACATGCGTGTTGGCATGCATGGCGTTTGGACCCAGGGAAGGGTCCTAACTGCTTCCTGCCCTCTTCTTCTTGGGAGCTTTCTTGTATTCACTCCATCCCCTACTCCCCAAAGAGCAGGGTTTCTTTGTATTCAGTCTATTCTCTCTTATGCCCACCAAGGACAAATTTCCTTCTAGTCAGGGGCCTTCCAAAGGAGCTTCAAGGATAACATTTTTCTGTCTGCCCAGCTATCCACCCGTTCATCCATCCATCCCTTCATCCCAATGCAGTTATCACCATCCACCATCTATCTGTCCATTAATCCATCTCATTACAATCCTATGCATCCATCCATCTTTCCATACATCGTACTGTGACACTGTCTTTCCATCCATCACTGCAATTCTTACCATCCATTCATCCATCCATCCCTTCATCCCAATGCAGTTATCACCATCCACCATCTGTCTATCTGTCCATTAATCCATCTCATTACAATCCTATGCATCCATCCATCTTTCCATACATCCTACTGTGACACTGTCTTTCCATCCATCACTGCAATTCTTACCATCCATTCATCCATCCATCCATCCTACTGTGATACTGTATGTCCATGCATCTATGCATTACACCAGCCAGCCCAGTGTCATATGGTTTATCCAGCCATGCTCTTTTTCTGTCAGTTGTTCTTTCTTACATCCCTCCTTCCTCCTCATTCCAGCACCACCAGTACTGTCACTTATCTCCGCACCCAGTTCCCTGGATGCCAGTGGGTTAGGAATTCCTGTTGCATCAAGATATTCCTCTGGCACGCTCGTGAATTGGGTTTGGTTGATTGCTTGGTGCATGTTGCTGGTGGGGGTTCTGAGGGGAGAAGGAGGGCAAGGGTCTTTGTCACTGCAGCAGGATGAACCATGTCTGAATGAATTGCTCTTTGTGATTGCAGTGCTAAGGCTAAGGGGAAAGAGAAAAGACACCTCGTGTTACCATTCAGGTACCCCGACTCCCCCGTCACTGCTTGTGCCAGGCTCCAGTCACTGGCCCCTTGCAGCTGTGTTACTGCACCCCCCTGAAACAGCTGCAGGGCAGGACACAAGTTCCTCTATGCTATCTATCTAGAGTGCTTAACACCAAAAATGAGAATTCTCTGGTGGTGCCTTTTTCAGGCACTGAGAGCCCAAACTGTGGCTGTCTGCAGTCAGAGAGGTACTTTTTGTTGTGAGGGCTGCTGTGGAAGGGTCAAGGTAAAGGAGGGGAGGGACAAAGTGTATTCTGGTGTTAGCTGCTCCACCAGGCCCTTGGAGTAGGATATTCAGGTCTCTCACATAATGCAATCACCCCATTCACCCAAGCGCTGATGATATGAGAGCACAGGACCAGCAGCACCATGCGCTGCTGCATATGGAAGCCCGGAAAGCAGAGTTACGCAGGAGGAGGGAGACATTCAGAGCAAAGGGCAGTCACAATACATTCTTGCATCCCTCATCCAGGCTACATTTACACCAGTGAAATGAACAGGGAAAGGATTCAGGCTCAGGTACTGCCCTGTCCTGTCTACCATAAGTGAGGTTGCTCCCATCCTGACATGGGGGGACCAGGCAGTGTGGCATTCCAAGGCAGTTTGGATAGGTGCTGGTTGGGAGGGGGAGTTTCCCAGCTGGGCTATAGCAGGGAAGGGTCTTGCACTAATGAGGAGCTCAGGGAGATGCAGCTGTGGGTCCTCATCCCTACAGCATTAGGACCCAGCAAAGCAGCACGCTCAGGTGAGATGGTGATGGATGAGCTATGGCTTTGCAGGTTGCTCGGACGACATCCATGAGCTGCAGGAGAAAGGATGGAGTGATTTAAATCCTCTTCCAGCACTGGGCAGAGCCAGCAGGGCAGCTTTTACAATGCAGATGAACCAGCTGAGCTCCTGGCATTGGTGTTTGTTTGCTCCTATGGCAAGCTCAGCTGGCAAGGGAATAATTTCTGAGAGTTTGCTCTCAGAGCAAGTGTCCGTGCAGGGAGAGAGCAGGACCGCTTGCTTCAGAAGGAGCATCCGGCTCTCTTTTCCTTGGCTGTTTTCCAACCCAAGCTCCAAATTGATCCTGCCCATGCTGGGCTAGACAGGAGAACCCTGCTTTTCCCAGCCTTCCACCCAGGACTGGGTCCTGCTCGCCATCTTGTGATGGAGCTGGTCTTCTGGACTTCAGCTCTCTAAAAACCCATTCTGTAACACATCAAACAATGTGTTTGGGGGTTTGATGTTGTTTTTTCTGGGTGCTTTTCCAGCAATGCAGTGCACAGGAAGCTGGAGCTTCTTACTCTGAAGCCACCCTCCTATCCCCCATTCCCAGCACAGATATGGCCATGGTGTGAGGTGGAGTAACAGGCTGTAATTAAAAACCAGTCCTCCTAATCACTTCCTAGAGGTGATTAATTGCTTTCTCCTCCCCACTTTGCTGATGCCCAATGAGGGAGATTAGCCAGAGAAGAAAGAGTAGCTGAGTGAAAGAAACAGAGAAATGTGGGAGCCCTGAGAGAAGGAAAACAGGTTGGGAAAGCCAGAGAGCAGACCAGAGTGAAGCAGGGAGGTGAGCAGTCAGTGTTTTCTGCATGGCGTCATGGCAGGAGGATGTTGGTAGGACTGGGTGTTTGGGTGTTTGTGGCCAGCCCTGCTGAGGAAGGTTGCCCATGACCACAGCCTGGGGATGAGCACTTTGAGCATGTGTGAGGAGCAGGGAAGCTGCGAAGGGAAAAGCAGCCTCTTATGGTTTTGTGGTCTGATTGAAGCACTTGAAGTGCACTGAAGGTTTTTTGCCTTTTCTTCCTTTGATGCACGGCCACCGGCTCCAGCAAAGGCAAAGAGAAGATGAAGGAGCACAAGTAGGTTTGCTCTTCCTGCTCATTCTTCTCCTTCTTATTTCCAGCTTTCCTAACTCATGTTGTGGCTGATCTGGTGCATGGTGTGCTTGCTTTTTCTCTATAGCTGAGCCTTGTCAACCCTGGAGGAACTTGGGTCTCTTGGATGTGTGGCCTTAGGCTTAGGAGGGAATGCTTACCTATAGCAAAAGCCAAAGTAAAAGGCTTGGAGCAGTCCCTGGCAGCACTGGAAGGGAGCTGTGGGGTCCTTAGAGAAGCCTGGCTCCCATCAGGTTTGGATGGGTCCTGGCTGGGGAGAGAGTTTCCCAGCTTGGGCATGGACAGCATGTTCAGGGCTCAGGGCAGGAGAGGGTCTGGGTGCAGGTCATGAGCAGAGGGCAAATGGGACTTAGCACCAGATTTGCAGCTCCTGTGTCTAGAGGTCAGGCTGCTGCATCATCCACGTGGACAAATTTCTTCAGCTCCTGCCTTCCTTGTCCCCAGCTGCTCGCATTGGTACCGGACCAGGCTGTGTCTGAGCTCTCTCTCACCAGCAGCACCCCCTACTCCTGCGACTTCTGGGTAATCTCCTGCTGCACAGGTGATGATCCTTGCAACCACTACAGGGCACTTCCCAGTCAGTGAGGTCTCTTCTGGCTCCTATTGTTGCATTACAGCTTAAGGGCCAGCTTCTGGTCATATCTTCCTAATGGACCCTCCTAATTAATGGTATAAAGCAAGGAGGCAGAGATGAGATGGGCAGAGGGAGAAATGTGTCCAAGCAGTCAGCAAGGAGGGGGCAGACTAAAGAAAAGGTGGGAAGAGATCTCCCTGCACTGAGACCCCTGGTCCTTGCTGGTTCCCATCCCCAGTTTGGCCATGCAGGGAAGGGGGAAGAGACTGTGTTTGAGGGTTGGTGTTGAGCTTGAGGCTGGTGTGTGTTGCACGACCCCATGGGGCTGGCAATGGGGTCTGCCCCCAGTACAGGTGGAAGAACTGGAAGTCCTTTTAGCACAGGGGTGATGGAGGCAGCACCTGTCTGACAGGCATAATTTCTGCAAAGAAGTGAGCCATGGAAACCACCTTCCCTGCTCCCAGCTCCTCAGTCAAGAGCAATGATTAAAATGTCCTTCAAGCCATGAATAATTAACAAGCAACCTGCAACTGTATCTTTAACTAGAAGCTGGCCAGGAAAGAGACTGCTTCCATCTTGCTGCCCATGTCTCAAAATCCACCATTCCCTACATACTCCCCTCCTGGAGAGCCACACGGTGGAACCGTAAAGGATAAAGTCAAGTGTTTCAATTGAAGATAATACATCTGCTCAATCCAATATTAGAACCACAGAATCATATAATGGCTTCGGTTGGAAGGGACCTTAAAGCTCATTCAGTTCCAGCCCCCTGCCATAGGCAGGGACACCTTCCACTAGACCAGGTTGCTCCAAGCCTCATCCAACCTGGCCTTGAGCACTGCCAGGGATGGGGCAGCCACAGCTTCTCTGGGCACCCTGTGCCAGGGCCTCACCACCCTCACAGGGAACAACTTCTTCCTGAGATCCCATCTCAATCTCACTTCTGTCAGGTTAAAGCCATTCCCCTTGTCCTGTTCCTACAAGCCCTTGTCAGAAGTCCCTCTCCAGGTTTCTTGTTGGCCCCTTTAGGCACTGGAAGCTGCTCTAAGGTCTCCCTGGATCCTTCACTTCTTGAGGCTGAACAAGCCAAGTTTTCTCAGCCTGTCTCCATAGCAGAGGTGCTCCAGCCATCAAACACCTTTGTGGCCTCCTCTGGACTCCACCAGCTTCATGTCTTTCTTATGCTGGTGCCCCCAGAGCTGGATGCAGGACTGCAGTGGGGGGTTCTCCCAGACTGGAGTAGAGCGGGAGGGTCCCCTCCTTTGATCTGCTGGTCATGCTGCTCTTGATGTGGCCCAAGCATGGTTGGCAACCATACTGCAGCCAGCATTTGTTGTCTTGTATCACGACTCGCAGGATCCCAGTCTTGACCTTGCTGCCACATTGGGTTGCAGTGGTCCAGCAGCTTGCACCATTTTGGACGGGAGCAGGCAGGCAGCAGCATCCTCCCTGGTGTCTCAGTTCCTTAGGAAAGCAGCCTTATAGCCAGGCTGTGGCAAAGGGGGGCTCTTGGTGCTGCTGCACAACCTGTGTCGGCATCTCAGGTTCACGGCTCCTCATGTAATATTCATGTGTGGACGGTGTCAGCTCTCCACTGGTGCCAGCTTCCCATCCGTGCCGTCGGATGCCTGGCAGGAGCAGCAGAGGGGTTGGCAACCTTTGTTTAATGCTGCAAAAACCCTGCTGTGACCGGAGAGGAGGCTTGGCTGGGGTTTCCATCCCTGCTTGGTCCTGAGCCGCACATTGAGCACAGCTCTGCCCAAGGCACCAGGATGGCCGCTCCACCTTAGACAAGCCTCTGGCTGCTCTCCCGTCTCAGCTGAGCTCTTCCAGCATCTCCTCCTGGGGCAAGCCAAGTCCTGGTCAGCCGGTGGGTGAAGGGATGGGAAACAGGAGGTGTATGGGGTGTGTCGGTGCTCACCTGGCTTGGAAAAGATGGGGCTCGGGAATGGGCTGGGGGACAAGGGTGAGCCACTGGGCATCTGCCTCCAAAGCATCTGGGATGGCTTCTTCCTCATCCGTCACTTACTTCTTTCTTTCTTCTCATCATGTACCAAATACGCTGCCAAAATTCACCAAAATCCACTAATCTGTTCTTTTCCTTCTTTTTTTTTTCCTGGGCAATCTGATCTACTGGAAGGTGTCCCTGCTCATTGCATGGGAGTTGGAGTAGATGACCTTTGAAGGTCCCTTCTAACCCAAACTCTTCTGTGATTCTATGATTTCCTTTTGTTCCTTTTTTCTCCTTTCTTTTTTCCCCCTTCTTCTTCCTTTTTCCCCTTTATTTTTGTTTTGATTTTTTTTCCTTTCCTTGGCGACCTCCAGACTCCATGGATTCCTAGATATTTGCTGCCCTTAGGCTCCAGCCCACTGTGATAATACCAGTAAGGAGAGCAGTGAAGGAAGGAGGCAGCACCAGATGTTGTAGCTGGATCTGAGACAAGCAGCAGAGAGATGTGGCCAGGGTGTGGACATGGAGACAGCACCTGAAATTTTATGCCACTGAGAGACCTTGTACCCTTTGGACTCTGCTTTCTCAACCAGATAGTGCTGAGGCTCACCCTGTGGATGTGTCAGAGGCTATTTCCCATTTCTGGGGCCTTTTCTGCAGCGTTACTACTTTTAGGGACCTAAACCAGGACCAAATGCATCCTCAGGAGCCACGCAAGGATTGTGTTATTTTGGGTCCTGCTAGAGGACCAACACTGCCAGTGTCTTCTCAGCAGAGTCCTACTGGTTCCATCACCATAGAATCATGGAATGGTTTGGATCAGGAGGGACCTTAAAGCTCATCCAGTTGCACCCTATTGCCACAGGCAGGGACGCCTTCCACTAGACCAGGTTGCTCCAAGCCCTGTCCAGCCTGGCCTTGAGTACTGCCAGGAATGGGGCAGCCACAACTTCCACACCATCTTGCTGCTCTTCTGCTTTGTTGTACTTCCCAGGGAACCTCAGAAATTTCCAGGACAAATACAGTGATTTTATCACTAAGCATCCGCAAGCAAAGCGTGCCAGCTCTGGGGCTGGTGTGTGTTTCTTTCTCCATTCCGAATAAATTAATTGGAAAGAAGGGAATGTAATGTAACCAGGCCTGGAGGTGCATTGTTTTATGGAGGAGCTGTATGCCTGCTGGAAGGAAACTCAGTGGTGGAGAGCAGTGTCAGAGCAGCGTTTCACAGCCTGTGCTGTCATTACAGCATTTACTCATATAAAAAAAAGAGTTTGCAAGTAGCTTAAAAGCATTACATCCCTTGTAGCACCTTGAGGCAGATGTTCCCTGGCAGGATTACAGATACGGAAAAGTAGCACTCATCTTTCCTCCTCTATCCATTGAGCAACTGCCCTTTCACTGAGGATCCCATGGATTAATCACAGCTACGAGAGACTGCCTTGTGGCTTAAGCATCGCATTAATCCCAATTAAACCTCAGCTATAAGTAGTTCCTGTATCTTCTGCACTGATTGAATTCCCCCTTCTTTGGTGAATACATTATTCTTCTATTCTCCTCAGTTTTCTTCTCATTTGCTCTGGCTCTGTCAGCAGCCTGCAATCTTCAGTTGTGATCTAAGAGCGCATGCATCAGGCTGGCTGCGATGCCAGGATTTTTTTGCTTTGCAGGAGATAAACAAAATGGTACAGCTTCACCCTTTGGCCCCAGTCAGCCGTGATCAAAGCGGATACTGAGGGTCCCTCAGTTTCAATGCTGATGCCGAGATTGTGGGCAGCACATACTAGTTCTGCTGCAACCCAGGATGGTGCCGAGCCCTGGCAGCAGCTTGAAGGTGAGGTCCAGGATGGAGGAAAGGTTCCCGCCTGCTTCCAAGATGGCCCAAGAACATCTCCATCAAACCTGCAAAGTTTCTGCAAAGAGGCAACGTTTTCAGGCAGTGGGAATTTTCCAATTGAAGAAATTCCCCTTATCAGCTTTGTCACCTTCTGCTTTTGTGTTAGTCACAGGCCTTCTCACCAGTTGTTTGTTCTTTACTATTGCTATTTGCTCTTTACTATTTGAACAAGGTTATTGCATGGTTGGACTTGTTCTTCTCACAAGTTTCAGTTTTACTGATGTTATGGAGATTTTCTTCCTACTGAGGTTTTCAGCTGAATCTTCAGGCTAAAAGTCCTCATTACCTCGAGACTCCGTAACTCTCACCAGGGAGAATGTCCTCATCTCAGAACCTTCCACCTCTTTGCAACAGCAGCATGGACATATCCTCAGATAATACAGAACAGTCTCCTGAAAATACCTGCAAGGCTCTTACTGTCTGTAACAATCTCTGCCCTTTTGCTAGATCTACGTTTGAGATCAAGCCAGATTACAGTGCAGAAATCCTGTTATTTACTGAATCCTCTTTGTGTGTATTTGCTGTATGTATATGGAACAAATGGCAAGTAACATTGGAGTCCAGACTGTCAATGCACTTGTGGTTGCATAGGTTGATTTCTGAGCTGGAGTAGCGGTCCAGGCCCCACCAAAACATGTGGAGCTACAAGTTGTTCAACATCTTAAACTTACCTTGTAATTATGGGTACTTTTAGACAGCAAATGGCCAGTAATTTGCACACTATGATTTTATCAGCCAATCCAGCCCAAACTGCCCTGACTGAATTTGACCTTGAGTCAGAATGGGAGCTAAGACTGACCAGGCACTGGTGTTTAACATGCTGGAAAGGGAAAAATCATGTTGCTGCAATGGGCTGCTGGAAACGCCTAGGCTCTGCACAGGTTTGCTGCTGATCTAGATAAAGACGTTATGGATTTCTCACAGCAAGACGGTTGAGTGGTTTAATTTTTAGCAAATAGTTTTAGATAATTGCCCAGGGAAGCAAATTGTGAGTCAGGAGAGATGAGAAGTCTGTGCAAGGCAGGGGCCAGCAGCAGAGACGGGAGGCATGGGTTGCAGGGAAGAGTTTGTTGACTGCTAACACTGTGCTCTTGCCTAGTGTTTTATCCCAACTTGAGGCATTCCCTGAGAAAAACGAGAGACCCAAGAAAGACTCAAGGCAGTGCATTTAATTGCAAACTTGACTCTGCCCTGGGGCATGTTTGCAGCAGCCCTTGCTTAGTCTTTCAAGCTATTATTTCCTCACTTGCTTTTGAGCTGTGAAAGGCTCCTCCTGTTCCTACTCCTGAGTCCTAATAAACACCAAGAAAAAAATGCAGTAATTGATGGGTGTCTTTTTCCCTCTCTTCTTCCAGAGCTGGGAAAGGAGTTTTTTCAGCCATGAAACTTGGCAAGACACGTCCATCAAAGGATGACCATCGGAAACAAGGTATGTTGATCCTGAGAGGAGGTTGTTCCCAGGAGATCATTGTTCCCTACTCTAGCGCTGCTTTTTGGTTGTTCTCCACATCCCAGAAAGGCACCTGAGAGACCATAGAATCACAGAAGGGCTGGGATTGGAAGGGACCTTAAAGCTCAATCAATTCCAGCCCCCTGCCACCAGCAGGGACACCTTCCACTAGAGCAGGTTTCTCAAAGCCTCATCCAACCTGGCCTTGAACACTGCCAGGGATAGGACATCTGTCAGCAAATCTGGGTTACCTGTGCCAGTGCCTCATTACCCTCCTAATAATTGATTTCTTCCTTATATCTAACCTGAATCTGCCCTCTTATAGTTTAAAACCATTATCCCTTGTCCTATCACCACACGCCCTGCTAAAAAGTTTGTCCCCAAAGCGGATGACATCAGGCACAGCCAGTTGGTAACTCAGGGATTAGACAGGGAGCAGTAGGTGCTCAGAAGGACAGATGGAAAGATGGTCTTTGTGAGAAAACAGCGAGTAGGAACTGATGGAAAGGGTTTCCTGCTGAAGGCTTGGCCAGTTATCACCCATCTTGTGATTTTACACCCACAGCAACCCTGGGACTCATACAGGCAGCTTCTGGCTTTATTTAAGGGGTGATTTGCAGACGCAGGGATGCAAAGCAGGATTTTGCCCTTGCTCCTTGCTGGGTATACAGTGCAGCAGTGCCATGGGAAGGACTCAGTCGCTTGTGCTCAGGGCTCAGCACAGCATTGGTGCTGAAACCGGATGCCTTTCTGGAACAGCACAAGGGGATCAGCAATTGGAAATTCATTGTTGTTTCCATTCAGACCAAAGGATTGGGTTTCAATGGCAAAGAAACAGGGGAATGGTGTTTGTAGAGGACAACGTGTTGCTTTAGATAGTGTTTCTGGCAGAATCTCCACTGTTTTTCAGCCTGGTTTGAGGACAGGAAAAGGAGAATTTGATCTGGGACACCAGTGCAAGTGGAGACATGGAAACTTGGGCGGCCTCCGTCTCCCTCCAGCACCTGGGTATTCATCTCATGGTTAAAGCTCCATGCAAGACCATGGGGAAAACAGCTGGAATGCAAAGGCAGGGAGGGACAGGTAGTAAAATGCCTGCACAGATCAGGACTTACCTGGGATCAGGGAATAGTTGCAGCACAGCTGCTGTACTGCATGGTGTGGTCAGTGCTGCACAACTATGGGGCTCCTTCTTCCACCTTCCCTAGGTACCTCTGGCGTTTACTCACCTTACCAGGGCTTTGCTGTCTTCACACTACCCTCTTCTCTGAGCCTTGAAACTGTATTGGTTGTGATTGATCTGGCCAGCTAGTGGTGAGGTGGGGTGAATGTTTTACAACCACTACTTATTTGCCAAGCCAGCATCCTTCTTCTGCCATGGGCTGCTTTCCTCCCATACAAAGCCTGTTCTGCTCAGGTCAGACTCACTGGATCACTGAAAACCAAGCTGGGAGGATGCTACTACATCTGCCCTCATGCACCTGGTAGGATTGAACCTGCTGGTGGGGCTCTGACTCAATCTCAAGAACTCCCAGTTGAGTTGAGGACACCCTTTCCTCACCCAACCTGCAGCACTGTGTCTCTCCAACCTGACAGAAAGCTTTTCCTAGCACCCAGCCTAGATGTCCCTCTTTTCCACTGAAGCCCATGTCTCTGCAGAACACCAGGCCAGACTATGCTGAAAAAAAATGATTTCTGGTCTCATGGAGCAAGCTATGAATTTGTATTGGTTAGGAAAGAGACAGCAGCAGCATCTGTGCTGTAGGAGTGGATTTGGTGATACCCTGCTGCGGTGCCAAAGCAAACCAGTGACCCAGCAGCTATACTGGTGCTTCTGGCCCCAGAGGCAAGAAGAATCATTGCTGCTTTGTGATCATTTCTTGATCAGAGCAAGGTAGGACAGGCAGGCACAACGTGCACTTGAACTGCACACAAGAAAGTAGCATCTCATCAGCTTCTTCCAACAGAGATGAAGACCAGTGGCTAAAGCAGCTGTGCCTCAAAGGTAGTGGGACCTGGCATCTTGACTCTCCCTGTGGCAATTTTTCATCTTGGGAAATGACCCCTTTCTCCTGTTTTTCAGACCTCTCTTCCCCAAAGCCAAACAGTTGGCTGCCTTTTCAACCAACCACTCTTCTGGTATGTAGAACTGCAACATTTGCCCAAATGCTCTTTCACCCCTTGAAGTCTGAGGTGTTTGTCAGTTTACATTTTCTTTCTGCCTCCACAAACCCATATAGAGGCACACTGCCCATGGAATAATGTGTCACATGAGGCAAACCTCGGTTTTAATCTCTTTTTAGAGCAGATTGTCTGTGACCTGACTCGGTGACCATTGTTCTTTCTATTATCAGTTGAGGTTGATAGGATGTATTGGTTACCCTTCTCTTCACCTTTAATTATTCACTGAGTGGAAACAGTAAGAGACATTCTTTTGTCTCCTTTATGCAGATGAACCTGCTGTTCTGGAAGCAGAAGACCTGGACCGAAAAGCCCTGCTACAGGGACTGGAGCCAGACACCATCTCCTTGGCTTCTGTTACAGCTGTCACCACCAATGTCTCAAATAAGAGGTGAGGTCCAGATGTGAGTTTGTGCAAGCGAGGAGGTGAGGATACAACCACGTGTCCCCTGAGTTGGGTATGTTGGAAATCACATTGGCCATTGGGAAATAAATGACCTGTCACAAAGGGGACCGATGTTGAGTGGTGTTTCACAGCCCTCAAGGTTTATGTTTCTCAGGTTCAAGGAGGGCAGGAGATTCAGTGAGGTGACCCTGCAGATGCTGCATCACAACTTGCAGCAAGTCCATCTGTGGTTTCACTGAGGGTTTCTTCTGCCCCTCCAAAGGTCCAAGCCTGATATCAAAATGGAGCCGAGTGCTGGGAGGCCAATGGATTACCAGGTAGGTGACAATGTTGTGCCCCCAACCTTGGCTTACAGGGGTCACAACACAGGAGGTGATGGGGGGTGTTTTGCATGGAAGAAGTTTGTGCTGGGTTTCAACACTGAGCTCCCAAAGCACAAGAACTGGCAATGGTCAAGGTTGTTCAGCCTGGAGAAGAGAAGGCTCTGAGGAGACCTTAGAGCAGCTTCCAGTGCCTAAAGGGGCTGAAAAGAAAGCTGGAGAGGGGCTTTTGCCAAGGGCCTGTAGGGACAGGACAAGGGGGAATGGCTTTAACCTGACAGAGGGGAGATTGAGATGAGATCTTAGGAAGAAGTTGTTCCCTGTGAGGGTGCTGAGGCCCTGGCACAGGGTGCCCAGAGAAGCTGTGGCTGCCCCATCCCTGGCAGGAATGGATGGAGCTTGGAGCAACCTGGTCTAGTGGAAGGTGTCCCTGCCCATGGCAGGGGGTTAGAACTGGACGAACTTGAAGATCCCTTCCATCCCAAACCATTCTGTGATTCTATGATAAAGTCAAGATTAATTAATTAAGTGGTTTTACTCTCGATCACGTGAAGCCCAGAAAGTCCTTGTTAATCTGTGATTGAAACAGGCTGTGTCCAACATATTGCTCTTACTTCCCAAGACCTTTCTGTATGCTGCTTACCATTCAAGATCAGTGAGCCCTGGCTGGCAGTTGTTTGCTCACTGGATTTCCTCAAATAGGCTGGTGTGTGGATGCTGCTGTCCTGTTCAGTTCCTGCCACTGTATCTAGAATTAGATAAACCAGGTGTTTAGTTTCCCAAGGCTCAGACGATCCATGCTGCTCCCTTTTATGATTCCAGTTGGTGCCAGTGTGATTCATAAATTCCTCTTCTCCTTTTAACCAAGTCGTGCTGATCCAGCAGCAATTTAGCTTTATGTTCACACCTCTCAGCACAGCAACACATTCCTGGGGACATCTCGGAACACTGCAAGTAATGATTTTTTTGTTAGAGATTTATTGCAGATCATTTGCAGCATCCACTGCAGACCAGATTTAGAGGCTTACAGGGAGCAATCATGCTTGGTGCAGGAGGGGGAAACATGAAGAACATAGAGAGGAGGGGAAGGTGCAAAACAAATTTCTGCCAAGAGGCAGAAGGAACACAAGGTTGTTATTTTGCCACTAGAAACAGGAAGACCACAAGGTTGGCGTTATGAGGAATGGCTAATATCTGGCATGTAACAGGATCTGCAGCTCTAAGCTGGTTCATGAGCAAGGCACGTGACAGGCTGACCTCTGTATATCTGCTTTCCTTTGGAAACTGGATTTTGTGGAACATCTGAGAATTAAGAAGAAAGAACTTTATCTCTCACACCCTACCTGGAATCTGAGCCTCTTTTAAAGAAACCAGATTGAAAGTCAAGCCTCTTAATGTGCTACCAAAATGAAATTTCCCCTATTTACCCATAGAGATAATAGAAAAAAGGCTTCTGGAAACTGAAAATATTTGTTACCTGCATGGAATTACACCTCATGTTTTTACTTAAGAAGTTTCATAGTATCATAGAATCACAGAATAGTTTATGTTGGAAGGGACCTTAAAGCTCATCTAGTTCCAACCCCTGCCATGGGCAGGGACACCTTCATTAGATGAGTTTAATATTGCAAGGAAGGGATTTAGATATTAGCTAAGTACCTAATATTAATTTCATGTCACAAGGTGGTTGAATTGTGAATGACAGGCTTCTGCATTGTAAATATATGCAAGTGCTTCACCTGGGTGGTTCTGTTGAAAGTAGTTCATTCTTCATGTACCACACAGAAGAGTACTTCATTTAAATGTAATGGCACATGTATATTTATGTATATAGGAGGGCTGAACCAGGAAATAGTGGGGAATGCTGCAGGAAGAATAAATAATAGAATATTTCAGTTGGAAGGGACCTACAGTGTCTTCTACCAGAAGTAAGTGAAGCCAGCGGGGTCTCACCAACCAAGGTCCACTCTCACAGTTTAGCTAAACTCTTTGACTTTACACCTTGTGTGAAGCCACCCATGTTCTGGGGATGAAGCAACAGGGATGCTCAAGGTCTCCTGCATCCCATACTTTCTTGCAGCTTGCTTGGGCTTTGTCAAGCAGCGTAATGCCTTTGGTGTGACCAGTAGACCCCAGAGTTTCCACCATTGCTCTGCAAATCCCTTAAAAATGAGAGATGAGGAGAGGGGGATGAAGGCAGCAAGTGGCATTTGATGCTGCTCTCGGGAGGTAAAGGTACATGAATCCCACTCCACAGGTCAGCATCACCATCATCGAGGCCCGGCAGCTTGTTGGGCTCAACATGGACCCTGTGGTCTGCGTGGAGGTTGGAGAGGAAAAGAAATACACATCCATGAAAGAGTCAACCAATTGCCCTTACTACAATGAGGTGGGTCTCTCATCTGGTGATGCTCATGCCTGCCGCTTTCTCAAGGTCTACGTTGCCATAATCAATTAAAAGCTACTTCTCATCACTTGGGTTTTTTTCTTTTTGTCTTCTGTCATTTCTTGTTGGAATAAGATGAGATGTCAAACAAAGCAGAAAGAGAAATGAAGCTTTTGCCCTCTGGTATTTTGCAAAAATGTTAACAAGTGCACTCCTTTGTTCTGTACTAGTTTTTCTGGGAAGTTACTGCTTCCTTCTAGCTCCCCAGACTGCAGAGGCTGTCAGTGTCTGGGCTCACACGGATGCATCTCTGCTGTGGCGTGTACTGCAGAATGCTTCTCCAGGCAGTCACAGCTTCCCTGGCCACAGCATGCACTGTAATACTGCCTTTCAATCCCAAAGGAACCCACCCAAGCTGCCCTGCTGTCATGAGTACTCTTTCCCTTTCAGTACTTCGTCTTTGATTTCCATGTCCCACCAGACGTCATGTTTGACAAGATCATCAAGCTGTCCGTAAGTGAGCATGGTTGTGTTGTCCTTTTATGGGGCTTTGGAAGTAACCAGCCCATTCTGCATATGCACTGGAGATGGATTTACCTTGATGATTTAATGTGAGACTCCCAGTTGGAGTCAGGCTGTGAGCCTCACCTCCTTTCGCAGACCCCCAGTCCCTCTTTCAGTTGCTGACCTTCACTGCTGAGTCCACACGACTGCACCCCTGCATTTGACATCTTCCACTGTGGATGTTCTCTGGTATTTCAGAGATAGGCAGAACTAAACTCATCATGGGATGTATTTAGGCTTGGGGAGAAGGAAGACCTTCCTGAGCCTGCCAGAGGATTTCCTAGGGCATGATACTGGCAGAGCTATTGTGGAAATTGGGGACTGTAAATGCGGAGGGAAAAGTGGAGACTGCAACCCCCTCAACAGCCAGAGAGGAGGGTGATGAACACGATTTGCAGATTCACTGGCCAAAGCACACTGATTAGGAGTTTCTGTATCAATCTCACGCCCTGAGTGGCTGTATAATTTCTCCCACAAAGGGAATTAAACCATAGATTTTGAGCATCCTAAAGACTGATCCTCCAGATAAATATCCCAGTGTTTGTTGCCATAGTGGCTGGAAAACATTATTTATTTTTTGCCCCTTTTTTTTTTTTTGGCATTTAATCTAAGTTTATACTTCCATTATCACTAAGCAAGAGCTTTCAACACCAATGGACCCTTTAGTGTCCTTACACAGGCCAAGGTCCTGCAGGGACAAAGGAAGATGCATCAGCTCGCTTCCCATATGACACTGAATACCTCTGGGAAGAGTCTTATGGCTCCCAGGGCATGGGAAAAGTCTGATTTGCTTTCCCATCTTGATTTCCAGGTGATCCACTCAAAAAACCTTTTGCGCAGTGGGACCTTGGTAGGCTCCTTCAAGATGGATGTTGGAACTGTTTATACGCAACCTGGTATGTAAATGCTGTTTGCAGCTTGTCCTGTGTGTCTACCTGCACCATTGAATGAATGTCTTTGCCAAGGAGCCAGGCAGGTGCTAGTTACCTTGAGTGATGCTTATCTAACTTAATGTTAAACATAAGCACATCACCTGGGCTCCCTCTCAGGTCAGGAAAAAACACTCAACACCTCCAGAAAAGGTGGGATATCCTAGATTGAAATAAGGTGGTACAGGCAGAGGCTGTGATGCCCTCTGCATGTGCTGGTCCCTATCCACTGACCTGAGGAAGGAAGCCCAAAAAACTTGCTTAGGCAAGATACCAGTCTCTCAGATAGCTGAAGACCATGGACTGGATCTTGCCCTTTTGTGTCTGACATAAACCAAGAAAAGAAGATGTCTGGTGCGCAATGGAGAAGAGAAAGAGGTTGATTAGAGCCGCTGTCATGTTGCTTGCCATGTAAGGGCCTGATGCTTGCAGCATGATGGAGGTTAACACACAACACCCCTTCAGAAAATACATCACCAAAGTCACTGCCGTGTGTTTTTACCTCCCTTCTGTATCACACCTATTACAGCATTCTGCCCCTGTAAATAAGCCTGAGAGCTAAGACGTGAGTGAAGCCCCCAGAGTCCTGAGGGGCTTGGGTTAGCAGATGATGAGGGGGACCTTAAAGTTGCTTCTGGTCTGATTCTTTGCTCTGCAGAAGGATGACATCTTTCTAACACCACTTAAAAACACCTGGGATCTTATAGGCATAGAAACATAGAATCATTTAGGTTGGTAAATACCTTAAAGATTGTCAAGTCCAATTGTTAACCTAACAATTAACAAACTACCAACTCCACCACTAAAACATGTCCCTAAGCACCACATCTACATGTCTTTTAAATACTTACCTCCAAGGATGATAAATTCCAGTGATGGAGAATCCACCACTACCACCACCCTTCTGACAGTTCATCCCAATATCCCACTCAAGGGAAGGATGCCTCCCGTTCTCACAGTAATTGCTGTCTCATTTGGCAAATAACTGTCTTGTTCTCTGCTTCCAGAGCACCAGTTCTATCACAAATGGGCCATTCTTTCTGACCCTGAGGATCTCACCGCTGGGCTGAAAGGTTACCTAAAGTGTGACATTGCTGTGGTAGGGAAAGGGGACAACATTAAGACACCACACAAAGCCAATGAGACGGAGGAAGATGATATTGAAGGGTAAGGATCCCCAGCTTCACATAGACTTTTTGTGGAATGACTTTTCACATCTCTTCACCTTGGATTGTTTAAGGAACACATCAGGCCAGCATCCTCTCTAGCACACCTACCTTGTACAACTGAACAAGAGGGATCAATAAGTTGCTTTTCAGAGAGAGAGAGAACACATGGCAGACTACTGGTGCAAATCTAGGTGATATCAAGTACAGACCAGTTATTTCTGGCAGGTCAGACCACCTGCTGGTTTTTGAGCTCAACAGCAGCCTAATGTCAACCAACTTGGTGTTCCCAGTGTTTACCTAATGCTCCTGTTGGGGATGGGATGGGATGGGGTCTCATAACCTGCTGCCAGGGCAGAGTAGGAGGCTCTGGATGAGGTTTCTCAGGCAGCATGGATGGGCAGGGCTTTGTGACTCCCCAAAGAATCTGAAAGGTCATGGAAGAAAAGTCATGAAAGTTTAAATTTATTTCCATCCCCCAAATACTTCAGACTCATCAAATATTTCCAAGTGCAACCACAGGCTTTCAAGTCTACCTGTCAGTCTCTCACCATGTAATCAGAAACCCAGACTAGTGGCAAAATACCAGTGCAGCTCTGTGGACTTGCTGAGGATCAGGGAGCTCGAGGCGCCACCTAAACTATTTTGGGTCATCATTCCATGCTGTAGTGGTGATAGTATCCCATTTTTCCCAGCAATTGCTCTAGAAATTGTTTTGCTCACACCATCCTCTGTTGCTCTCATTTCTTCACCCAAAAAAAGAGAGCCACATATATGAGGAAAACCAATTTGATGGAGTTCAGTGTTCTTCCCCCACATTATCATCCCAGCTCCCCTTGCACCCTGATAAAGAAAGCAGGCTCTTCTAACATCCTATTCATCTGGCCTGCTTCAGATACCTAAATTAGGCTGAGTTTAACCGTCCTCTAGACTCCACTGACAATAATTATTATATCCCCTCAATGGTATGCACATTGTCCCAGGGGCACCTCAGTAATACTCATGAAGTTCATTTTGATCATGAAGCCAGCACTCCTCATCCCAAAACAGGAGGCTGGGCAGAAACAGGGCAGCCATAAAATGTGTGGCTCCAGAGATGGTCATCTTTGCACTTCCCCAGAGCCTGTGCTCACTAAATGGGACATCTTATCCCTCTTTAGTAAGCCTCCTGACAAACCGGCCAGCCCCAGCAGCTGTTTCCAACCCTATCTATCTGTTCATGTTACAGAAACCTACTCCTCCCAGATGGTGTCCCTCCAGAAAGGCAGTGGGCTCGTTTCTACATCAAGATCTATCGAGCAGAGGGACTGCCCCGTATGAACACCAGCATCATGGCCAATGTGAAGAAGGCTCTCATTGGGGAGAACAAGGATTTGGTAGACCCCTATGTGCAGGTGGTTTTTGCAGGACAGAAGGTGAGCAAGCTGTGTGTGGTACCAGGGTGACCCTGGGAGGTAACATGAGCAGGACCAGCCGTTGTACAGGAGGCCAGAGATTATCTCAGTTGTCCTAGCATGTAGATGTTGTGATATATGGTAAAGCCACTTTCTTTGCTATGTTTCTGCTCTCTTCTTCAGACCATGATGGGTTTGCAGCACTCTCCAGTTGAGGAAAGGAACTCATTACCTTAGAAAGGAGAGTCCCAAGGCAGAATGAGTGTTTCAGTGGTCATTAGCAAGGGAACAGTTCAGATTGTGGCAGATGGCTTGGGAGCTCAAACCTGTCTCTAACATCTATCTCCTTCCACTCGGCAGGGGAAGACATCCATACAAAAAAGTAGCTATGAGCCCCTCTGGAATGAGCAAATCATCTTCACAGAAATGTTCCCCCCGTTGTGCAAGCGGATAAAGATCCAGATCCGAGACTCAGATAAAGTCAATGATGTGGCCATTGGTACTCATTTCATTGATCTGCGGAAGATCTCTAATGAAGGAGACAAAGGTAAAGCTAAGGTGGGGAGCAGATTGAGCTACCTTCTTCAGGCCAGAGAGACACCCCTTCTGCAGAGTTAGCAAAATAGCCTAAGCTCCTTTCTCACCCCTTGAGATAGCTGCTTCTTGGTTCCCAGCCAGAGAGACCTCGATTCATTGCAGTGGCCTTCCGAGATCACTGGACACACACTCTTTGAAAATCAAGCCCTGCCACAAGTCTCGAGTCCAATACCTGAAAACAAAACCCCCAGAACAGTTTGCCCTTCCAAAATATTCATTGCCATGTATGGGTGAGTATCTGACAGGCTCACCCATTCAACACACATAAACGCAACAGCACATATAGGACCAACATGAAAAGAAACAAGCTCTAGAAAAGGATCTAATGGGATGTTCCTTTTTTCCTGACTCTCACATTGGGTAACTTGCCCAAAGGGAGACTCATCTCTGTCACCCTCTGTCTTTGGGCTGGTGTACTGCACAGCCCCCATCACTGCAAAACTGTTGTTATGTATGATTGCAAGCATGCACACCCATGCACACACATGTGCATATTCCGGCCTGCATCACCATGCACAGACCAGGGAAGTGATGCCAATCCATGAATGAGTTTGTACCTGAGGCAAAGACATTCCCTCCTTCTCACATTCCGGCCCCCTCCCTACATGCATGCTTGGTCTGCTGCAGGTTTCCTGCCCACCTTTGGTCCTGCATGGGTGAACATGTATGGTTCCACTCGAAACTACACCCTGATGGATGAGCACCAAGAGCTGAATGAGGGTCTGGGTGAAGGCGTCTCCTTCCGGGCCAGGCTTTTGATGAGTCTTGCTGTGGAGATCTTGGACACCACCAACCCGGAGATCAACAGCTCCACTGAGGTGCAAGTTGAGCAGGCCACGTCAGTTGCTGATGTAAGTCACCCCTAATCCCACAGCTTCTGGTGGTGAGTACTATGTCTCAACCCTCTTGGGTTTTTTCCTTGGTCTCGCAAACCAAGGATTTCATTTAGCGTTGTCCTCAGCACAATGAAATAAAATCTTGCAAGGATTTCAGATTTTATTATCATTCGCATGTTCATCTCTCTCAGGAGTGCTGGTTAGAAGGAATATCCAAGTGAAGGAGGATGCTAAACATCACAGAGATCTTTTTCCAGTTGGGAGTTAAAGAGAGCAATCTTCTAATGACAGTTGTCTCACTCCTATCCTGAAGATAAGTTTCAAACAGAAGCCAAGAATCTTATCTACTTCCGAAGCCATTCTGGCATGGTGGAAGTGGTCAGAGAAATCAAATGGCTGTACCCTGATAAGAGAAGTCCCACAGCTTTAGCCCTGATACATAGAGCCCATAAGGCTGCTGTCTGTGCTCTGCATAAACAGCCAAATCTAGGCTTGTCCTACCTGCGGATGCTACATATGTCAATCCATATGAGCCAAGGGTGTGAAGTAGAAATGGAAAAATCTGATGGCAGTGCAACCTCTGTCTCAAAGCTCTCCTTCAGAAGTAAAGTGGCCTTAATTAAGCTCCAGCAAAATGAAGCCACCTGGAAACAAAACCCTTCCAGTTCTGAAAAAGCATCCAGGCAAATCACAGAATCCTAGAATTCCATCTTGGAAGGGACCTCAAGGATCATCTGGTACAAATTTCTAGGCAAACTATGACCTAGACTGGATGTCCCGGCACCCTTTCCAGCTGAACCTTAATGATGTCCAGCAATGGAGAGTCATCACTTCCCTGGGCATATTATTCCAATGGCTGGCTGTTCACACTGGGAAAAATTTTCCCCTTGTGTCCAACCACAGTCTCCTCAGGAGCAACTTGTGCCCATCACCCCTCACCATTTCCATGTGACCACTTTTAAAAAGGGAGTCTCCATCTTTGTAGCCACCATTTAAATACTGTAATAGGGGGATAAGGGCTCCCCTGAGCCTTCTTTTCTCCAGGCTGAACAAGCTCAGCTCTCTCAGCCTTTCCTCACACTGCTGCCCAGTGCTTGGATCATCTTTGTGGCCCTTCTCTGGACCCTCTCTGGCCCATCCACATCTTTTTTGTGCAGCAGGGACCAAAACTGAATGCAGTGTTCCAGGGTGCACTGAGGTTGATTAATTCAATTTGTGAGTGAACTCAGTCTTGTATTCCTGAATGTCCCTTAGCCTGTCCCCCTCATGCAAGGGGTGACTGATCTCAACACTGTCAAAAGTTAGGCTAAAATCTTCTAATTAAACTCTCTCTGCAATGACCCTAGAGTTGGCTCATGCTGGGGGAGAGAAAACCCTCATGGTCCCCTTGAAAGCCCAAATGGTGGCACCTTGCCTTCACAGAGCCCATGAGGCTGCTCAGAGGAGATGCACCCCTGTGTCCAAGGGGACCTGCATCCAGCTGACATCATGATGATGCATCCAGCTGATCCTCGTGATTTCTCCAGCAGAACTGCACTGGGAAGATGGAGGAGTTCTTTCTCTTTGGAGCTTTCCTGGAAGCTACCATGATTGACAGGAAGATTGGTGACAAACCCATCAACTTCGAAGTCACAATAGGTTGGTTGGGTTTTGGGAAAGTGGTTTTGAAGCAAGCCTAGTGGGGAATGCAGGATCCAAGGCTGAGATCAGAGTTTCTTCCCTATTTTAATATCAACACAAGCTAGACAAGCAGAATGCTCAGTTTATAAAAAAACTCTGTCCC
The DNA here is from genome assembly GCA_025447955.1 of Psilopsiagon aurifrons. NCBI lineage: Eukaryota > Metazoa > Chordata > Aves > Psittaciformes > Psittacidae > Psilopsiagon > Psilopsiagon aurifrons. The sequence goes on from JAOEHY010032075.1 coordinate 30,196, forward strand.
CAGCCTGAATTTAAGCCAAGAAACTGAGCCTGACTGGAGTTACAATCCTGTGAGTTTATTTCACATTTCTTTCTTGAGGTAACTATGGGAACCAGATTGATGGCATGAGCAAACCTATCCTACGGAAGAAGAAAGAGGGTGGAGATGGGAATGAGGAGGAGTCTGAGCTGCTCCAGAATTCAAGTGAGGATGAAGGTGATGAGAATGGAGAGATGGTCTCTGTTTCTTCATCTCAACCCATGAAGCCTCTGGTCACAGACAGGTAAGCGTGGCCACCTGGCTACTGAAGTGCTGCTATGCAGAGATGTGGCTCTCAAATCATAAGTGGTCTGCAGGTGTTGAAGCTCCCATTTGGATTCATTCAGCCAACAGACATGGGAGCAGCATGGGGATCAGATCTCCATGCCCTGTAATGGGAGATTAGATACCGCATGTAGATACCTTGCCTTAGATACTACAGTCTGCCAGCTGAACCCCAACCCCATTCCCTACAGTTCTGAGCACTCCTGTGGATTCTCTGATGTCCAATAAGGCCTGAAGTCAGCTCCCAAGCTACCCTACAAAGGACATCCTTCATCCACCTGGCCAGATGTGCACCCAAAACTCAAGGCTATCAGTACCTTCAGCTCTCTTCACCATGGCAAATAGGGACGGTGTTAACCAGTGGTTTCAAAAAATCATTGATGGGAACGGGAAAAACAAAATCAGTTTCACTTTTGTACATAAAAGCTTCATACATACAGGAAACCAGACTGTAAATGGGTTCTTCCTTAGGATCACTCCGCATCAGGGAGGAGAGTTCTGAGCTTTGCATCTGTGCTCTCTATAGCTGCTTGTCATATAAAATAGAATCATGGAATAGTTTAAGTTGGAAAGAGCCTTTTATAGTTCATCCAGTTCCACACACCACTGCTCCCCTGCCACAGGCAGGGGCACCTTCCACCAGACCAGGATGCCCCAAGCCCCGTCCAACCTGGCCTTGAACACTGCCAGGGATGGGGCAGCCACAGCTTCTCTGGGCACCCTGTGCCAGGGCCTCACCACCCTCACAGGGAAGAACTTCTTCCTAAGATCTCATCTAAATCTCCCCTCTGTCAGGTTAAAGCCATTCCCCCTTATCCTGTCCCTACAGGCCCTTGTCAAAAGCCCCTCTCCAGCTTTCTTGTCAGCCCCTTCAGGCACTGGAAGCTGATCTAAGGTCTCCCTGGAGCCTTCTCTTCTCCAGGCTGAACGTTAAAACATCGTAAGCACCACGCAGAGAGAAGGAAAGGTGCATCTAGAGACAAGACACAGGTTTCAGAAGTGAGGCTAATGTGTCCTGAAACAAGATATATTTCTTTATCACTTGAGTTCCTAAAAGCCTAGACAAGGTCTAGCTGACATGCAGCGAAAGGAGGATTCAAAAAGTGCTGAGAAAATGATCTTTAGAATGTGTTAGGCAAGAGATTGGGGTAAAAGACTTAAAACCTTCTCACTCTCCCCGGTTTGCAGCATCTCTTTTTTGGTCTGTCTGTCTGTCCCTATTGGTTACTGTCCTTGACAGCTGCACTCCGGTTTTTAAAAGAGCCAGAACTGGGGAAACAGGTCCTGCCCTGGGCCTGTTGATGCACAGCTGGTTGTCAGGAAACAAATCACTTCTGTTTTCTCTGCCTCAGCTATAAAATTATGGCTATTTTTTGAGCTGCTTTAGGAGCTGCTTTGTGATGGGCAGGTTGTAGTCACCCTAAAGTACGGGCAAGACCCAGACAGTGTGATGCTGGTGGGAGCTTTCCACCCCAAGCAGCTTATCAGAATGCCCAAAACTGAACAGGACCAACACATGTCTTGGGATGGCTGGGCTGGGCTTCAGTCACAGCCTGGATTTGAATACAAAGGAATAGTACTAAGGAAAGCTAATTGAATTAGCCTGATGGTATGTTCTTCAAGTGGATTTTAACTGTGTTATACCAGTATATAGATGTTAATAGAACTGCCTGATTTAGTTCAATTGGGAAATGAAACAAACCCCACTGAACTGAAGATATTTGCACTCCAGATGAGAGTTTATCTGGGGTTCCCTGACTTGTTTACCAGCTCCTTATCAAGGTGAATGCCAAACAGGGATGAGAAGCATGGATGGTTTGGGAGCCTGTTCCTGAGCTCTGACTCTCATGCTGTTTACTCAGGGCGCTGGGGGGGTGGGGCTCATGACCAACTGTGGGGCTCTGCTGACACCTTCTGGCTAGAAACAGTTGATGGTTTGGGAAGGGTGAGCTGAAGCTGTGTTTTAACTAAGAATGATCCCAGGTGTGGCAGGATCTGCATTGTCTGGACTGGATGGGTACTAGCTCCTGAACAGCTGCTCAGGCATTAAAGAAGCATGAACCTGTTCTTCAGCCTCATCCTTCCTTTAACTGTACCATGACTATTAACTCTCCATCCCAGCAGCAGGTGGAATCATAGACTCACAGAATAGTTTGGGTTGGAAGGGATCTTAAAGCTCATCCAGTTCCAATCCCCCACCACAGCAGGGACACCTTCCACCAGACCAGGTTGCTCCAAGCCCCGTCCAACCTGGCCTTGAACACTGCCAGGGATGGGGCAGCCACAGCTTCTCTGGGCACCCTGTGCCAGGGCCTCAGCACCCTCACAGGGAACAACTTCTGCCTAAGATCTCATCTAAATCTGCCCTCTGTCAGGTTAAAACCATTCCCCCTTGTCCTGTCCCTACAGGCCCTTGTCAAAAGCCCCTCTCCAGATTTCTTGTCGGCCCCTTTAGGCACTGGAAGCTGCTCTAAGGTGTCCCTGGAGCCTCCTCCAGGCTGAACAAACCCAGCTGTTTCAGCCTGTCTCCATAGCAGAGGTGCTCCAGCCCCCAGAGCATCCCTGGGCACTGCACCCCTCCACCCTGGGTCTCTCATTGGGAAGGGTGTAGGAGAGATGGAGCCTCTGTCCTTCAGGGTGCAATTCACCTCAGCTCCCTCTCTCCCACACCTGGCCATTTAGATACACCCCATCACGGCGTTGCCTCCCTGGAAGAGGTTTGGGACAGGGGCTGTTCCTGGCCAGGAGCATTACAACCATGAAACATCACTTCTGTCTCCTCTTGCAGGAACTACTTCCACTTGCCATACTTTGAGAAAAAGCCCTGCATCTATATCAAGAGCTGGTGGCAGGACCAGCGCCGCAGACTGTATAATGCCAACATCATGGACAAGATTGCAGACAAGCTGGTCAGTACGTGCTGGCACGTGAGGAAAGGAGATGGCTTGGGGCATGGGGCTTGTGTTGAGGCACTGTCAGGCTCCCTGTGCATCTCTGCAGCTTGTCACAAAGCAGGGACACACAGTGCAATGAACCCACAAGCAAACTTGTGCCAGAAAGGGGAAAGTATCCCAGTTCTAAATGCTCCATAATGTGAATATCTAAATTCTAGGGGCTCACTGAAATATCTGTGGGTTGGACCCAGGTGTCCCCACTGAAGGGAGCTGGGGCAGGGAGGCTTTGTCCCCCTGGACTGTAATGGAGAACCACTTGTGTGGAAGGATGAAGACTCTTTAATAGTCTCAGCTAATTCCCAAGGAGCCTTTCTGACAGCTCCACATGTTCAGGGTCACAGCAGGATCTGCAGAGAGCCTGCCAGGTCCAGCCAAGGCAGTGTGGAGTTTGTCCATCTGGTCTCGTGGAGGGCAGTGGAGCCATTCCCATCAATCAGAGCCAGGTCCTTGCAGCCAAATGTGTGCCAGATCTGAGCCCAGAGGCTGGCAGCTCGGGGGTAGCACCAGATGTTTCCCACTGGCACATCCCGCAGGCCTGCTCTATGTGTGGTTGGACCACAGTAGGGCCCTTGCCCCCTGTCCCACCACCCCTCACTGTTCCCACCATTGATGCTGCAGGAGGAAGGGCTGAATGACGTGCAGGAAATGATCAAGACGGAGAAGCCACATCCAGAGCGCCGGCTTCGAGGGGTCCTGGAGGAGCTGAGCAGTGGGTGCTTGTGAGTAGAAGATGGACAGAGCTGGCACACTGCATATCGCTTCTCTCTGCAGGGCTATGGGCAAGGTTGTGAGACTAAACTCACCTTGCCTTATCCTCTGGATGATGGGCAAGTAGTTCATTGCATTGGCACAATGTTATATCCTCTGCCAACTGACTTGGAGCACGGGTGAGGTGGTGCTTACATCTGCACCTCTAAGACCCCAAACCAGCCATGAAAGCCTCAGTCTTGAAGTCTCCACAGGCTGGTACCCAATGAAAACCTACTTGCCATGCATGACACTCAGCATTGGTTGCAAACAAGCCATGATTGCATTGCGGGCTGCAGGGAAATGGGCCATTTCCCTCCAGTGATATGCCCTGCTACTGGCAGAGATCTATGAAGCCACAGCTCCTTGCAGAGCGCACACAGGCTCCCACAGGATTCATACTGCCCACCTTTCCCACCAGGCACTTCGTGACATTGGCTGACAAAGACCAGCACCATTCCTCACGCACGAGGCTGGACCGGGAGAGGCTCAAGTCCTGCATGCGGGAGCTGGTGAGTGCGATTTAACCAGGCAGGGAGGAGGATTCATTAGCAGGGTCTGGGCCTTGTCAATGCAGTGGAGAGATCTGGTCTGTAGGCATGCTGATTTCCAGTGCCTCTGGATTGAGAGTTTGAGGTTTATTTCTGAATAGAGGAGCCCAAGACCACTTGGATGATGCACAGGTCCTAGCTGGCACTTGGGTCTATGCTGCTGCCTCCCTCCACCACACTCTGCTTTGCCTTGGAAAGAAATATGGGAACACAGGGGAAGAGCTACACTGCTGTAAAATGGCTGAGGAAGGAGGAATTCAGAGGGGGCTTGCTCCAGCAATAGATAAGACCTAGGTGTTTTGGGCTGGAAGCCCAGCTCCTTGCAAAGGATTTAGATGTGCAAAAGAGATGTACAAAGAGCAGGGACAGACTGTATTCAGCTGGCACAGACAAGGACACTGGCTTCAGCCGCCAGCTGCATCCTGCAGAGAGATGAATTTAACATACGAAAGCCTCCAAGTCCCTTTTCCTGAATGGTCAAGTGCTGAGTTACAGCAGGGTCAGCAGAAGGGGTGAGACAATCCTTGATACTCCAGGCTTGAAGCACCCCAAAAGGCCCTAAGCACAAGTGACACCTTCCTGCCCTCTGCATCTTCTCCTATAGCAGATGTCCCTGCACTGTTAGGAGCCCTCCCTGCATCATGCCAAGGTTAACAAACAGATGTCAGGAGTGCCATCACAAGGATGCATGTGGTGGGATTAAAGAATCTGCCTCCTCACCACCCCTTCCCAAACTCTGGGGATGGGAGCACCTCCTGTATGAAGATAGGATGAGAAAGTTGGGGCTGTTCAGCCTGGAGAAGAGAAGGCTGCGTGGAGAC
>JAOEHY010032078.1:0-31587 GCA_025447955.1 Psilopsiagon aurifrons
TAATGCCAACTGGCAGAACACAGAGATTTCAAGTGCTATTGATTTTCCTGTGCATTCCAATATCTCAATGTGCTCTGAAAGCAATTTTGCATAGTAAATAAAGTAAAAAGAAATACACTTTAAGCTATTTATTCTTTCTTTAGCTGTGTTACACGGACAAAGGATGGTTTCCTTTGGGCTGTGGGATCACACCACTACTATCCTTCAACACAAAGTTATGAGAAAAAGCAGGATAAAGTTTGTTTATCAAGTATTCATAGTGGCTGCATTTTCCATCTCAACGGTTCTTGTTCAAACTAAATGTAGTTCAAGAAAAGAAAAAGTTACCACCTCATTTCCCTGAGAACCTAGTTATTTTATCTACCTCAACAACCAAGCTACTCTGTCATTTCAATTTTCACATATTTTCTCTTTGTGTATTTGTTCTATGATTCAATAAAATCTCATCTTTTCAGCCCACTGCGATAAACTACTGCCAGGAACAAAGCTCTCTCTCAAATTCAATCTCAAACAAAATGAAAAAGTGAAAATCACAAATGATAAAGTGGGCCACAACCAATCCTACGGGTCCCTTTCTCACAAGGTCTGCAAGTTATTCTGCTTCATCAAGTAAACCTGTGCTAAGGGAAGGTATTATCACCTCTCTCATTGCTGAATGAGAAAGTGTTAATAAAAACAAGACCTCCTTCCAGGGACATTGGAGCGTCAATGTTAACCACTGATTTGGCTGAAATACATTTCTTGATCTTGAAAGTGATTACCAGATGAAATATAAGCGGCTGATAATTTATTGTTTAAATAAATGAGGACCAAGGCTGTCACACATCTGGTGGAATTACTGTTTCTAAACTATGATGACTATAAATATTAATTATTTACTGTAATGGTAATACGTAGAAGTTCTTTGTGCTCATCTGAGCTTTCTCTCAGACATAAAACATCCCAAGTAACCAGAAAGGCAACAAAAAACATTATGTCGTCTGTACTTTGCACAAAGCACTTAGCTGCAGAGGCTCTCACAGTTGAAAGAACTTTTAGCTAGGGATAATCTTACTTTTGTTTCAAAATTTAGGACATTTATTGCACTTTCTCATACTACCTGTTAAAAGCTTTGTAATTTCTGAATTTAAATCTCTACATGTGTTATAGTTCTCCTGTTCATACAAAGCCTTTAATAGCTTTGTATGGAGCCCCACCTGCTAAAGCCTCCCAAGAAAGCTGTGATAGCTGTAACTCATATGATGAAGCTTTTCCTTCAAACAAAAATCTGGAAAACAAACAAACAAAAAAACCCCCAAAAAACCAACCTGAAGCACTTACATGGCAAACATTTATAAATGCTGGAACTGAGCCACTATATGTGAAATTGTGACTAAAAGGACTAAGCAAATAATCAACTAAGGTTCTTTACAGTTAGAAAATGCTCTGTCATATAATGGTGGCCTTCAGTAGTTCTTGCAAGCAAGAGCAAGCAACTGTCGGTATCCATACTGTGCTATTGTTGAGATACAACCTAGGCAAACCCATACAATTGCTTCAGTGGAACTACATGCAAAGGCAGCTAGCACAGAATTAAAATATCAGTTTCACACAATGAAAGTGTGTTTCAATGAAAACAATGGAATTAATTTTACAATTATTTTTAAGTTGGTATAACTCAACTGAATTTCAATCAACAGAGAAATTAACAACAGAGTGTGCAGAATTGATGCAAATATTCCCATATGCCACATGACGTCAGCATATTAATGCTGATGGTCATAATGTCTTTGGGACTATTGAAACAGATTCATATTGTTGTTGAAAAGCTGTACTTAGAATCCTTAATTCAGCTGCAAAGAGGAATTCTTATTAATAAAGCTGGGTTTTAATTCTTCAGCTGAGTTTTGAGAAAGTTAGGTTAGAGTGAAAAATTGCTCCATGACTTTTCAGGTTGGTACCTTTTTCTTATCAGATCTACCCTGATGTGATTTCATAAGTGTGCATACACAGTGATACATTAATGAACTTGACAAGCTGCACTATATTAAAAGTAAGCCTCTGACATGCATATGTATACACATCTTGCAAGACATGCATATTTCTCCAACTCCTTCAACTTTCCCATTGCAACACTGTAACATAAATCTATTGATACTATACCTGGAAAACACTCATTTTTCAAGTCTCAACACTTTGGTTTTGTCTAAGCAGAGAATCTTTCCCTTGTAGACTCCTGCAAAGCTCAGTTCTGAACACTGTTTCTTTTCTCTCCCAGGTCATCACCTTACTTTTTCCCAAGAACTGAACCTCAGGTCTCAAGTCACCTATAACATTAACGACACCAGCTTCAGTGATGCTTAACTTTAACACCTGTTAGCATATCTCCTTCTCCTTTGTCCCTGCTATTCAAGTAAGTTCTCATCTTCCTCTTGGCTTACAACACCAAAGCCTGAGATGTGCCCAAAGCATCTGTTTCATTATTTACCCCTTCTCTCTACTCTTTCTCAACTGCTTCTGTATTTCATAATTTCAGCATCAATCTGGTTCTCCTGCTACTGCATCTCATCTGTTTGCAAACTGCCATCTGATTTCTGAAACATGTTCTACATATTAGAATTTCCTTGCCAGACACCCAGCATATGGGTTGTTTTTCCAGTTGGGCTTTTTTTTCCCAAAAAACTGTGAGGGGAACAGCTTACTCAGACCCAAACCAAGCAACGGAGAGTTTTTCAGACTGTTCCTTTTCAAAGATACCTCCATGCAGAAGTCCAACTCTGTTCAGTATTTGCTGACTGATGTCTGAACTGTGATAGTCCTGGCCTGCTAGAAGCTAGTCACTTCATTTCTTCCCTTCCAAATGTAAGGTGAAGAGCAGAGCCTTTGGAAATATGCCCTTCACGCATCTTCACCAAATACATCATCTTGATTTCCATCTTTTTTCAATTCAGCTACATCTCCTTCTGCCCTAAACCCAAGCTCTCCAATCCTACAGATGTACAGACTGTAATCCATCCTCTAACACACAGAATGATGATCCCACCACACACACACACACAACCCAGTCATATATGATCAGCACTTGTGCAGCAAAAAAAACCCACCTCTGAACAATGTTCTTACTTATTAATACTACATCTATAACTTGCCCATACTTGTCTTGATTCATCTAGGGCAAGGTAACTCAGATGGAATTGGATAGCTAAAAATAAACATGAAAGAAAATGTATACAGTGGGAAAAATCAAGTTTTACCTTCATAAAGCATAAAATTTCACCATTTTGCTTAAATAAAAATATGTATAATTGTTTTTTAGAGACACATGGAAAGTTTCAAATGAGCTTTTTGGATACTGTTATCAACACAGACAGAATAGACATTAAGGTTCAATAAACGGGCATAAAGAAATTGACTGGGGAATTGAAAATGGGCAGGATTCTTTCCTTCACTTCAACAAATTCCGTTTCTCAACATAGCTCGCTAAATCTTAATTATGTATTTAAGTAACAGTCTACAGTAAGGTTCTTACATGTGGGACAACATTCCAAGGTGTTCTAAGTTCCTAGAAACTGAAAAACATGTTGGTCAAGACCATGACTAGCCAATCAAGTATTCCAATTTTATTTTGAATTTTATATCTTGATTTTAAATATTTTGAGGATCTATTGAAAAAAAAACAAAACCAAAACCAACAAACAGATAGTGAAGTACTTATTGCTTTGACTTTTATTTTGGTAGAGATTATTTTTTAATAATTAATTAAAATGTTTGCTTAATTTAAAATTCCTAAACACTAGCTGCGTGTTGGAAATAAATATACATAAATATGAAAATATAAATATATGTAAAATATATACACTTTTAAAAGACAGGAATTGTTTAATGAAGCAGTTGTTAGATTTTTTTTTCTTACAACTATGTCTAGTATAGCTGCACCATTTTTATATTGCTGCAAATTTTACTACCTGAAAAAGTAGGTGTCACTGTACTTATAAGCATAGCAAATCTTGTTTCTTCATACATTCATTATAAATGACATTCAATATTTTTCTAACTCAAATAATGCCTATCTTCAGGTTTTTCTGCAGGTCATCATCAACCCCATCCCATTTATTTTGTTTGGAGTAATTCCCACAGGGTTACTACAAAGAATTTCAAAGATTCAGTATCATTAAAGGTTGCCAACTGTGCATAAAAGTGACCCTTTCTCGCACTATAATCTGCTCAAAGAACTTCCAAACATTCACTGGAAGTTTTATATAAAAGTCAACAATATTATTCTATTTTATATGGTGTCTTTCAGGAACTTAAACCCCTCTGCTTTAAATGTTGATTTTACCTAAGTATAGGGCCTGTTTTTTAAACAATTTCTATATTTATTCACATTGACCATCTACTTTCTAATGGGTGATAGCACAGAATCTTTAGGAATGCATTTGATAAAGTACATTTAGTTTCCATGAAAGAAATACAGCACACGAAAGAAAGAACGCGGCAGTGACCTCATACTACCTACACCATATGGTGTATCATCACTAAGTGTTTCGCAAATCACAGTTTGAGAATCACTGTTCTGTTCAACTATAAATGCAGATATTTATAGACTAACAGATATGTTTAGTGTCATAAACTTCCCCTTTGGTTGGATAAATTATATTACATAACCTGTTTAATATTAGGTAGTTTTCTTTTTCTTTTATTCTTTCTTGAATTACAAGGCTAATGAGGCATACAGAATGATCCTAAATGAATTTAAGAAAGGATGTAAGACTTGCTTTATAGGAAGCTTATTGATTTGCAACAGGAATCTAACTATGTCACGTAGTAGTAACAGCATTAAATGTTTTGTATCAGGGCAAGAGCGCAAGCAACTTGCTGACTTGTATTATTCACAAATATAGAAAATACATATACATCCAAATGCTGTATCTAAAGCTTGAGATACACTGTAAGTAGTTCCTAGCGATCTCAACAAGGAGATATCCTTGTACATACACAAGCTCCTCTTACAATTCTGATGTAACTACACTGACTCTAAGTTCAAGGTCATCTCAAAGAGCCACATTACGTCTGACGAAAAAGTGTGTTCAAATTTTTAATCCACTGGTATTAGGATCAGGACACAGATAAAGAGTAAAGATGAGGATGCTTGTGTTCTCTGGCATACCAAATACAAACTGCCTATGGAAAGCATGTCAGTTGAGAGATTCCTGCAAACAGCAGCCACTGACAAGCCACAGATTTTTCGTGTATTGAAAAAAGTATATCTTGACTTACCAAGCATTACAGGAAACACCGAATTCTTTATCTAGCTAAGAGAAATGGAGCATCTTTACTTTTCCAGGATCAGAACCTGCACTTGTGGTGGGTAGTTACAACCCTTCCAGAGAAATGTACCACACAATCTGTTTCAAGATTTTTAAAGCATTAGAGGGTTCATGCCAGAGCTCCCTGAAGTTTCTGGTTTGAGTTGTACTGGCCTGAGGTAGAACAGAGCTCCTAAACTAAAAAACAGAAATCTACAACTCTGACTACCTAGAATTACAAGACAGGAAAGACACAGAGAAGTTGTTTTCTTAGTTAACTTCCTAGAGCAGCTTCCCCACAACTATTTAACTACATTACTTTATCCAACTCATGAAATAATTCTGTACCAGGAGGGATTTTCCTTCATGACCTTCCTTACACAGTTGAGGTTTAACAAGCACTCTTTTGGCATGAGGTGCTGTACAATGCTGTTTTTAATCCTCTTATGGACAGCAACAGCTCTGCCTTAGAAATTCAAAGCTATCAAATGCGAAAGGAGAACACAATGAGTTAAAAAGTTTGCTGCAACCTCATAGATGTCTTCTTCAAGCTGTTCAAAGCTGAGCTCATTTTCTACCAGCAAAGGTTTTTGCAATTCATACAGTATCTTAATTTCAGAGTGCTCATTTATGCTCACTGGTACCATAGAATCTTGGGAATGATCATTGGGAGTGCTTTCGAATTTCTACCTTCTTTCAGCTTCAAGTACATCTTGGGAAATAAATTACTTGACCAATTGGATTAAAATAAGTAAAAAACACACTACAAAGTTCTGTACTAACAAAATTTGTGGTAAAATTTCTGTTAAAATTTCAATCCCTTTCTCAGCCAGAGCTGGCAAACTACTTAACATTTCCTTGCCCTTGAAACATAAACCTATTAACTGAAAGTTTCTCACTTCTGCTCCATTATTAAGAAGGCCCTTATAGGTTTGCTACTGAAATAATTACTATAGTGGAGTTACTTGTTCTCCTATTAACCACTAATCAATAGTTCAACATGAGAAATGAGTTAACCTCAGCCTTTCCTGCTCAGTTTTTTGAGCAGGCAAATACCCCTACTTTTTTATGTCCCAGTCAGCTTAGCCTTTTTGTCAAGAAAAAAAAAAAAGATTATTTTGATGACAGAACAATTTGTTGAGGTCTGGCTTCAATATTCGAAAACTTCAGCCTCAGTTCTCTTCAGAACTGACCATTCCTTTCAAAGGGGACAGCAGAGATAGGCACAACCCCCAACCTCAGCCACAGAAATTCAGTATCCATTAGATCAGTGCAAGAATCCCCGTATCTGGCAATTTAAGCACCTATCTCAACCGCGGACAAGGATATGTATCAATCCTGGCACTTTTGCTATGGGGACAATGACCTTCAGGAAAGGTGGGAGATTAAGTGGACAAGCAAGCAGTGCTAATGCCTTGAGCTGCCACATTTCAGCTGAGTCTGAAAATGAACGTGAAATGCATCAGCCTGTGGCAAGGAACTTGCACTGTTCCTTCTCCACTCTTACTTATCTGCAAACAAGAGCATCTGAATGAATCCTGAAAAATCTAAGAAGAGGGACCCCAAATTAACCAAAAGCTCAAACCAGACTTGTGTTCCTGTGAAGTACAGAGTGCAGCTGCATTTTTAAATGTAGTATGGATTGTAAATTCCTGGGAGCTGGGACTCTGGTTCATCTCAATTATGTTTTATTCCCAGCGCTGCATGACAGTACTTAAGGAGACACAGATTCTTTAAAGCACTTTTTACGTGAGATAAGTTCTTTTTATCTTGTCTCACTTGAAACCAAAAAAAGCCGTAACCAACAAACAAACAAAAATCACTCACAAAGTTAGCCTAATACACCTGCAATTAGCTTAATGCATTTTACATTTTTACAACTAAGCTTCTTCCCCCTAATTCTGAGGCTACTTTTTGTTCTTTGGGGAAATTCCAGTGGAGACTTCCTTTAATTTTTTATTTTTGCAGATACTGTTTTGTCTTAGAAAAAATTGCCTGGTTTTCTGTGAAAGCTTGGATGTCAACACCAAACTCTTAAAGGGACTTGCTTGTACCCCTGTAATTTATCTAGAAGGTTCTAAAATGAAACACAGGAAGAAAACTCTAATTTTAAAACTTAGTGCCTTTCTTTGCATTTTTTTCCCCTTCTTACTATCATGGCCGAAGTTATTCATATTATGACGATATAACCAAAAATTCTGCCTTAAACTTGTGTCAGACCAAGTTCTGGCACTTCAAAACTTAAGTAAATTAAAAACCACTGTCTCCGAGTTTCCCTAACCATTTGTTAAAATTACATGTTTAATATTAATATAAAAAGTCACAGAGCTCAGAAAGTCAGATAAAAAGAAAAAAAGTTAAAAGCAATAATATAGAGTAAGACACTTTAAATCATGAACTGAGACATGAGGCTCAGAAGACATTAAAGCCTCTTTAAAAATGTAAATCTTTTTGAAATGTTTTGGATTTGGACATTAAAGTCAGGGATATCACTGTTCTCCCAAAAGGCAAGAAGGATATTAAGTACGAATAATACATACCCATTATGTAGATAGTGTCTACCACCAAAATCAGAACTAGCAGTAAAAACTATGCATTGTTTTCACTGTTTATACTTAAAAAGCCAACTTCCATTTCTGTGAAGACTAAAGAAGAAATACGGATCAAAGCGCAACTGCCCAGAAATGATATGAAACTACACACAGAGCCAACATCATACAGGAAGGATTTCTATCCCACCGAAAAGGGTCACTGCGTGGCTACCAAATTACCAAATAGTCCAGCACAAAAGACTGTTTTTAACTTGTCTAGCATTTGGGAGCAGGGGACTAATAAACAGGTGATGCATTCAGCAATTCAGTGAACAAAATCCTGCCCATTTTTAAAATCATGATTTCTCCCTTGGAAATAAATAGCAGGTGCAAGCCAACAACTAACTACACATATGAGGTTCAGAGAGAAGACAATTAGTGTGTATTAATGTGCAATCACAGCGTGGTCGCTCTCTTACTTCCCTGAGTAGTGCCTAGACCTCTACAGGGGGAATTTTGTCTGCTAATGCAGTGTCAGTCTGACATTTCCTTGCAAAAGGAATAAGTATCATTATCCTGGAAACCATATCAAAATATACTGTCTGCAAGACACTTTGGGGTGTGATTCTGAAACAGATGGTACCAGTAAGAATCATTGTTCTCATCATAGTCATTGATTTGCAACAAAAAAGGAAAAGAAAAAAAAAAAAAAAAAAGGAAGAAGAAACTCCGTAGCTGCAGAAGGGACAAAACCTGCCTGAAATATATGATGCAACAGTGGTTGCACTGAGCTATCTCGAAGCATCTGGACCAGCTCTAAGAGTATGAACTGCTCCCACTCGTGCCCAGTGTTGATACTCTACATATCAGCAGTTAATGGGGGGAAAAAAAATCTTATCTTATTTAACAAAGAAAAAAGGAAATTCAATCTGCATAATTTTCTGCCAGTGAGGCCCATTTTGGTTAGCAAGTACCTGGTTACTGATGGACATTGTGTCTCAGACAAGTACAAACCAGGCTAGTGTAGCCTAGCAACCTCATGCAAAAATTATTCTCGGAAAGGGGATTCTCATTGCAACATTGCCACAGATGCACTATCAACTGCAAGCTGAGTCGTATTTGTCATTTCACGGAGGCTCGATCTCCCCTCTCCAGCCCGAGCTAAATCCCTGTGTTTGGGCAGGTACTGTCATACATACGCATCAAGAAAACCTCTTCCATCAGAGAACTAAATACAAATAAAATAAAAATAAAAGTCTATGGACAATCTTTACCATGCTAGGAATAGATAGTGGAATCAATGCTATTTGTATATGTTTGTTGCATTTGGATTACCAGCTAAACAGAAGGCAAGGAAAACCCACACAACATCTTGTATACTGCTGACTGCAATGTATGTCCTTGTTGCCTGGATACCTCTACTGAATTACCGAGCAAGGGTGCAAGTCTTTTTTCTGGTAAGTATTAAATAAAAAAAATCCCAACCTCCTACTCTGTAACAGGCAGAAGATGCACATAGAGGCTTCCTGCAGTTGTGCCAGCTGAATGCCAGAAAGAGACAGATCAAGCCTTAAGGATTTTAAATCTTGTGGGTTGCCATGCCACGTTATGAACCAGATCTCATACAATTCGTCACCCAAGTTGCAGAAAAATAGTTCAAGAACTCAAAATAATGAATTCTGTCATTTCCAATAGAAGTGTGAAGGGAGAATTATGAATGAACCTTTTAAAAATACGTATGTGGAGGGAGATTGCCCTTCTACAAAATGAAAGCAGCAGGCTTCTATTTAAATGGCCCAATCCTGAAAGCGAGACCTTTCATTTTCAATTAACTTAAATTGACAATTGAGAAAGGTTTGAAAATGTTGTTGGAGCCCTTCAGTTTGATAGATTTCAGCTCTGACATTACACACAGCATTCTGACCTGATTTTCAGGGGGTGCTTTTTTAAAATTGAGAATTTGAAATGAAAAATATCTGATTCAACCAAAGCTGTTGCAAGTCATTCAAATGCCTTAATCATCAGAAATGCATTTTCCATGTTTTTTCATCATGATATGTTGCATAATGCATCATTCATTAAGACACATTAGAACCTAAGAGCCATGCCTTCCTGCAACATTATGTTATTTTGTGTCGCAGTGATACTTTCACTGAGAAATTAAATTTTACCACAGAACATATTACCATGTACAATAGGTAACTATCTACCACACAAATAAAAACTTTCTTTATATTCTAAAGCAGTCTACGTTACCAGCCTACATTACCAGAATTATTTAATATCACATACTCTGTACCAACATGACTCAACATAGGCAAACCAAACTAATTTTCAGGCTTTATATTCACTTTTAAAGACAAAAATGAAAGACTTCAGAACAGCTGACCTACTTCATTGAATAAAAAATTAGAAGAAAAAAATCAGAGAAAATTTCGAAGATCATGAGCAAGAGACGAACCCTGAAATCATTGAGGAGTAAGGCAGAGAGAGATCCCCACTCTAAAAGTGTTCATTTATCAGTTAATTTATATCAAGTACATTGCCCCTGCTACTTAACAGATACAAAAGCACGATCTGCTCATCTCAAAACTCCATTACAGCAGTGATACAGTCTTATATCAGTTGTGATTATTATTTTTGTTGTAACGCTCAATTCCCAAATAAAAGTAATCAGACAAAAAGTCGTTTTTTTCCATCACTTGGGTTATCACATTAGTAGTTTTGATCTCTACTTTTCTTTTCCCCAGAAAGTCTCTTTCAATTAGTGACCTGCTAAGAAGAACCAATTATTTTCTAAAGTAATGTCTTGTTTCTAGTAGCCAGTGGAAATCGATGTGTGTGATGCAGATTTGCATGTAACACTGATGACGTGCTGGACACCATTTTTCCACCCTAGATGAAAAGAGCTTGAAGGGACAATATGATAAGTCTCTCGTAGCATTAAGTCCATACGCACAATATAAACTCTGCTGCAAAGTTTGAAGCAGAAGCTGCGTCAAACACATGGACGGAGCTCTGTTCTTGCACTACTGCAGCTGCTTGGAAAAGTCTGTGGAATCCAACAGGACTTGATTCAGAGACTTAAATTTGACCAAGCAACACTAGGCCATGTCTCGGGGAATGGGTGTAGCAGAGATGTGTTTATAGCAGAATCCTTTTGTTAGGAAGCTGGCCTAGACAGGATTTAATGGGCAAATTAGCAATAAACTTCAACTGGCCATCCAATGAACTGGCTACTATAGCCAGGCCCCAGGAGTCCCATTTTCCTAGTTGTACCTCCTGTGCTCCATCGTGGTGGGAGGCAGGACAGAGGGTAGTGGTAACTCCAAGCCACCTGAAGCTTTCCCCAATACACTGCCTAAGGGTACTTAAAATAGCTGTCTTGGAAATGCAAACTGGACCTCTGAAATGTTCTAGTTCCACACTACTGCTACGAAAGATAAAATTTTGAAATAGAGATATTCCCCTAGTCATATGAGAGAAGCTGCCAAGCAAGTTACAGATTGTACTAAGGGAACACAAAACTTGTGTTTATTGGAAATAAGTCTAAAAGTGTAAGCTGCTAAAATTAAACAGTAACATCACGAACAAAAATAACAACATCCTGATCTCGTCCTACACCTAATTTATTTATTTATTTAAAATATACATATGAAGTGAGACTTGGGCAGGCTGGTGCACTTCAATATGAAGAGAAGGTCAGGGAGACGAGTACTGGGCAAGGGAAACAGCGCTTTTAAAAATCTTTTTTCCTGTCAATGCTTCAAAGACTGAAAGATACTGAGAAGGGTGAACTGTGTGACTACTGAGCATTTTATTCCTTTTTCCCTTATGACTATAAAAAGAGGAAAATAATGAAATTACCGAAATATTGTTCGTAACATTTGAAAATCACCTGCATGTATATAAATATAAGTCTCCTATCTAAGTTGTAAGAACTTTTGCTCTTAAGGAATATGGGGAATTACATAGCACTTTACAGTTTTCTTAAGCACTTAATCAACACAGGGACTTTGACAGCTGTGTAGCATAGTCGGTCTTGTCCACTCAGTTTTAATGTACTCAGCACAAGCTAACAAAAATGTTCCTACAAAGTACTCTACTGTCCTGGATAAAAATATCACAGTTAATAAATGAATGTGCAGCACTGTACAAGAAAAGGCCTACACAAAGGAAGGTCCAATTGTGTCATACTTTACTACGGAATAGTATTCATTGTTGCAAATGTGAAAACTGGCTTTGAATAGTGCTATCGTTGCAACCTCCTGTCCATTTCCCAAAATGCTTGACTGTATCTCCTATTTCAGTGTACAGGAACAGATGTTCAACTCACAGGCAAGAGTGACATCTGAAAGTTGGCTTTCATCAAAGGTACCCTGTAAACACTGCAGCTGCAACAACGCAAAAAAAAAAAACCCACTGGAAACATTGCTGGGTCCACCTGCAAAACTCATCCTTTGCTTGCTTTCCCCCTTTCATGTTAGACCTTTTCTCTTTTATATTTCCCTAATGTAAGTATTTCAGGATTCTCTATCAAGGCGTCCAGCACTGGCCAAGCGCTATTTCTACAGGCGGACCTACAGTGACAAATCTGCACAGGTGATCCTGAGGGCGGAGAAATTAATAAGGGAGGCAAAAGTCAAAAGGCTTTAGAAAATCCTCCTAAACCCGGCGCAAAGTCGTGACTCCTGCCTCTAAGGACTCAGAAATGCCATAGCACAGCCCCAGACTGCACTGCGGCCAATCGCCGGCCCCGAGGAGGCCCGCGGGGGCGCAGTAGCGCGCACCAGAGCGGTGCGCAGCGGGACCGGGCTGCGTTGGGCGGCCGCGTCCGGGACACGCACCCGTGACCCCGGAGCCCGCGGCTACGCCCAAAGTGGTGCGTTTCCCCTGGAGCGCCGCGGGCGCTGACAACAGGGGCACGTGACCAGGCTTACTGGGGAGGAAAAAACCGTACATTATATATACATTTAAAAATAAAACGTGTGTAGCATGAAATTCCCCCCAGAGCGGCCGCTGAACGCTTTCGCACGAGCAGGGTCAACTTTCCCCACCTTGCACGCTTGCCCCCTCCGGCGCTGCGGGCTGCGCAGGGTGCGCGGGGCGGTGTCACTTGGCGGTCGCCGGCGCCTCCAGCCCCTGCGAACTTACCGGCGGGGCCGCCCCGTCCCTCTACCTCCGGCGGCGCGGTCGCGGCTCAGGGAGGCGGCATCTCCCGGGCCTCCAGCCTCCCCGCACCCCCCGGCTCCCCTCGGGCGTCCCGGCTCTGGGCTGCGTGACTTCTTTGGTGCGTCTGGCACCGTCTTTACCATATGCTGTAGCGGGAAGGAGGAGGAGAGAGCGTGTGTATGTCGAGAGCGGGGAGGGGGGGAATTAACTTTACTCAATGGCGACAGGGCAGCAGCCTCAGCCCAAGCATCAGATCGATTTACTAAACAAACTGAAACGTGGGTGGGGATGTTAAACAGTAACCAGCAGCCTCAATGAAAACTGAAAGCCGCTCCTGCCGACACCGACTGGCCTTGCACGCAGCTCGCGCCCCGCAGGCAGGCGGACAGGCGCTCCCGGCCCGGCCCGGCCCGCCTCAGCCCGGCACAGCTGGTCTCGGCTGGCGGAACCCACGGTGTCGCGGAGCAGCCTTGGCCCTCACCCCCGGCCCGGTACCCCGACTCCGCAGCAGTGCCCCCGGCTGCCGGGACGCGGACCGGCCGGTTCCTGGGCCTCCCGCGCCAAGCTGCCCCTTCCACGCTGTTTTCCCTGGGGGAAACACCCCCAGGCCCGCCCTGCGCTGCCCCTTGGGGGGCGAGACCAGCAGCCCCTCAGGGGCCCCAACTAATCGTGATCCCCGTCAGTGGGGCTGCCCCCGCTGTCCGCAGCTCTCTGCGCTGTTCGGTAGCCACAGATTTACACCCAGACCTCAAGGATATCGCTCCCTTTGCTGCACTGAAGCTGTTATGGGATGGGCTGGGGGGCGGGGGAGACCCCCTATTTTAGTTAGGTGCCCGGTGGTATAGAGAAACACGACCAAATACGGGGATCGCTGCAAACTCTGGGCTTCCTGCGCGAAAAGACTCTTCGTCGGCCTCGTAGGGAAGGTCGTGACACAAGGAAGTATTCATAAAATAATAAGTGTCATTGTCCTTCGATACTGAACACTCACAGACTAGAAACAATAATTAACGCCTCGCCTATGGTATCACTAGCTCACACCCACGGAGGGATCAGGAAGAAAAAAAATAAAGACACTGAAGGTGTTTTCTTGTCACTCCAAATATTATCCGGGGGGGCCTTCTCAGGGGCTTGAGAGCAGGCTATTTGGAAGAAGTTGCCACGTAAGAATGACCAAAGTCCCCGTGAAAAGGGATTGCCTCGCGTGGGTGCTCGAACATGCCTGGCTCCATGGCAAGCCCGTGGCAGTGATTTAACGACACTCTCGAAGGAGAGCTCACGCAGGAAGCAAACTGAGAGGAAAAAAAAAAAATGAAAAATGCTCCCTTCCTCCAGCCTCTGAACGCGGCCAATGACTGATTGGCTTCCTCAGTGAGGAGATCAGCGAGTTGCCTCTACTTTCGTACCGGCGGTATCTCGCCATGCTGTAGTATCTCGTTAAGCTGGCCAATTCCTCATTACCAGAGTTTGACAGTGGAAACTCTGGATCCAGCTTCTAGGGGCTTTCGATTGTCCTTTGGAAGAAACAAAGGACATTTTGCTTCACAATTCCCCCCCATTAAGAACCATTAATAACCTCTGGAAATAACTGCTCAGATAGCCACAGGGAAGGTGTAAATACAACCAAAGTCCTCCGGTGTTATTTCAAAGGTGGTTTTTAAAAGACCAATAAAAGTCCCCGAGGAATACTTCTTCCTGAGGAGTTCTTGCCCATCTCCTGCCGCAGATAAAATACTGCAGGCAAGGGCAACGCTGACAGTGAAATAAACGTTACTGCTGCTGGCTACAGCGCGCCTCGGAGCAATCCGAAGGCGCAAACAGACGGCGTAAAAAGTGACTGTCACTTACACTGGGGCTGTTTTTTACCCCTCTTCTGAGCATTTCGGCTATATGCCGTGTGCTAATAACCAGTTTTCTTACATGACTACAGAGAACTGGTGGGAGTTTCTTTGCTGTCTTAATTAGAATAAAGTTAGCATGCTAAAGCCATGTGGTCATCTGCAGCCACTATATTTCTACACTTGCGTGTGGACGCGGGCAGATTTGATGGAAGGGGGCCTCCCAACGTTTTGATTCCAGTCACCACAGAGTTTACAAACATTATTATTTTTGTGGGAAAGGTACTGCTTCGTGCCAAAAGCAAATAGCTTGCAGAATAGTAAATGGCATTTCTTTCATGTGCGGGGAATATTTGAGCGTATTTCTCATCACATAAGGCCACGTTTGATTTAACCTTAATGTAACTAGTGGTTTTCATTTCGACTTCGGCGTTTCCTTAAATGGTTTTTATGAAGTAGTTGCCTCTTTTAGTTATCAACGTTTTTGAGGAAGAGTGGGGGGCAGCATAGAGTCCCTTGACGGTCACCTCGCTGCCAGTACTACCTCCGAAGCAGCATTTTCACGTGTCACCTCCACAATGAAATAATGCGACAGCGTGAAGAGCCCCAGTAGCTGTGAATTGCCCCGGCGCCCGTGCCCGGGAGTCCTTCCTTCTTCCCCGCCCCCTCCAGTCCTGCTCCCCCACTTCATCCGCTGAGGATGGAGCACCAAGGCACTGGGGCAGCGGCGGGGACCCTCTGCCCAGGATTCCTAAAAGCGCTGGCTGGGCCATCAGGGGCAGGAGACGCTCTTTTTGCTTAGCACATCACTCTCTAACTACATCCCGGGAGGCAGGGCTGGGAGACGGGACTGAGGTTAGGGGCAGAAACCTACGTTGCCTTTTGCAGTGGAGGTAACGAATATTCCAGGCATTGGCCTCAAGGGGGAAGTCCCAGACAGTACAGTTTCTGTGCAATTTGGAGAAGCCCCTTTAAGCACCTGGCTGCCTCTGGCTGTGGCCGCAGCCCCTTGGTCCCCCTGGACGCCCAGTCCCGTACGCTCCCGTAGGGCAACTGTCTGCCACCTCTGCCCGGGTCTGCCCTTCACCGACCTGCTCCAAGCAGTGTTTGTCCCTCCTCGCCCGACAGATTATTTGCGAAGAGAAGGGGAGCTGCCGGGGCTGACCCTGCAGGCGACGGGGCCGGGGCGGGCAGCCGCCCATCGCGGCAATCCGCCCGGACTCCGCTCGCTTCATTCCGGTATCATTAACCCGCGGGTGAAGCAACTGTTTGTGTGCCCTCCCTCCCTTTCTCCCTCTCCCTCCCCTGGGCTGCTTTTTCCCTGTTACTGATCCATCCCTTGTAAATCATTTATGGGGAACCAGGCACTTGTCTCCTCGCAGGAGCTTCTCTTGAAAAACTTTCCCATTTTCAGGCAAGCTCCTTTTCTTTGTTAACACGACTGATAAAGGACCCCGACGTGCCTTCAAAAAGCATCTAAACGGCCGCCGCGAACCATAGTCACTTAGGGTCACGGGCTGCTCCTGGCTTTAAAAGCGCAATACAGGAAACGATCAGGACCAAACCGGTTTAAAGAAACAGCTAGTTTCATGTGGTTACCTGAAACCACACATGAGAAACGCGGTCTAATTTTACAGGTTCTGGCATGGAGCGTTCGAGCTGTCTTCTGCAGAGCCCTTTCCCCCTCCCTCTGATCAGACAGCACCTGGCATTCTGGTACTGATGTCTCTGTGTTTCCTTGCTTCGAAAAACACGGAAAGAAAGAAAGTGCGTTTTTCAAAAGAAAATCAGAAGCTATGAACCCCTTAAAACTCCGAATCCTGAGATTACACCGGCACTACTCGGCTAGGAACCGATTTCAAGAGCTGGAACATTAGAGACTTTGCTTTCTGTAGAGGTTCCCTGGCTAAACTATTAATTGCCCGGATTTCATGAAAGATTTGCAGACTTTACAATCATTTATGATCCGTGCAATAAAAACTCGCTGATATGGGCAGACTGGTTCAAGGTGTAATGCAAAGATGTATTAGGTGCCCTTGGCAACTATCTCTGGGTGCTGTTTGTATTCCCCGAACACGCCCTTTACTGCAATGAACATTTCTGCAAACCGCGGGTTGGGTTGTTCATTTCCAGAGTTCTGAAGGTTCACACAAAAGAGCTATAGATTTCAGGCAGGGAAATCAACTGCTTAGAAACTCACTCTAGTCCCCGAAAGAGTTCAAATGCAAGTGAGATAATTACCCTTGACGAAAAGTAAACTTCGAGGGAAATATATGCCTTTACCCCTCATAAATTAAAAGCCCGCGAGAGAGCAGATTTCAGTATTCAGAGCTGCAGGGCTCTCGTGACCCCCGTCAAGGCGGAGATTACATTATTGTCCGCCACAGCAGAAGGCGGAGAGGTACCCCTCGAATCGGAAGAAAGACGCCTCAGAGGGTACTGACGCTCCTCCAATGACACTCTATTTAGAAGCCTCACAAGCGAGCACCCCAGGCATTTTAGAGATTATCCCCCTAAAGATCTTTGAAGATTATGCTAATGACCGCAGATTACAACAGTTTACTGTGAGAGCGGAGAAACAAAACCAGCCTCGTGGCGGTCGCCTATGGTAATTTTCCGCCTCTTTTTTAAAATGATTTGCGGCGCCCTCCTCGCGGCCGTTCCCCTCATTAGCGGCGGAGTGAGGGGGGGAGGCGAGGGGGGGGGGCTCCCGCTGCCCCTCTGTGTCTGACGATGTGGAGGGGCTGTGTCTGTGTGGGGGTGGCGGGTGCGCCGGGACGGGCAAGGCGGCGGCGGCTGGGTGCTGGCGGCGTGCGAGACCCAGCCGTGCCACCTAGCGGCGCCGGACCGCCCTACCCACCGCCGCCGCGCTGCTGCCCGCGGACCCCCGCTTCTGCCCGCCCCATGCTGCTGCCCGCCGGCCCTCTGCCCCCGCCACCTCCGCCACCGCCGACAGTTGCAGCAGAACCGCAGCGTGCCCGCAGCTGTAGAGAGGCGGAGCTGCAGCCCTAGCCGGGAACGGCTGCCTATAAGTGAGAAACTGAGCAAAATCGTGCCGCCTGTCGAAGTATTCCACCCGAGGCCTCCCATGTATCGCAGGGGAAAAGGAAGTGATCGGCAGCCGAAAGGCTTCGCGCTGCCCGAGTACTTCTTCATACGCACATAGCCGTCCTGACCCTTTTACCCCACAAATGTGTATCATGTAGATAAACTGCTGAAGTACAAGAACCGGGTCTCCATCCTGTTTGTTCCACCTAACCTATGCCAGTGATCCTAATAACTTCTTCCCCGGAAAAAGCACATCTTCTCATCATGCAAATTATGGGTGAGGGACACGTCATCATCAAGGACATTGTCATTGACATAACGGTAGTGAGCATGTGGAGGTGCAAATCATGCTTTCCCGTGTTTGTTTTTCTGATTAAAAACCCTGCCAGGCTAAAGCTGGAATAATGGCTCAGAAGCACAAATGCAGTTACTGATGTAATGAGAATGTAATGAAAAGGATTCCCCAGATAAAGACAGTAAGTGCATATTTGGAGACACTATTTTGATCTTGTTTAATGCAGGTCATGTTCATGATATGCTTTGTGTAAATTGCTATTAATCTTATTTTTTCTTCCAAAATACAGTCAAGATGCATGCATGAACAAAAGATGAAAAATACTTCATAGTTATTGGAAGAACATCAACATATCCTATTTAAAAGCACTGGTCATATCAGATCAGCATTGTAAGGATTTGTTGCTTGGTCTCTGTTTGGGAAGTGTATAGTTCTGTCATTATTTGATGTCTTTAATGTGATTTAGAATATGCCTCATGCTTATCTACAAAAATGATCAGAAGGTTTCTGTGCATAGCAATTTGAGTGGATAAAAATCTGATAGTCTGCATGCTCCGTTCAATATTGGTTATTCTGAAATGAGCCTTATTCAAGTGGTGACATCTCCCTTTATGTTTGGGTACGTACTCGTGGCCTTAGACTGCATCCCAAGTCTTGGGAGATACCCTGGGAACTGTAGTGTAGGTAAAGAGAGGACGTTGCTGCTGGAAGACATTTGAATAATATGAGTACACAGCAAAACTGCAACAGGTTGTAACAGAGATTAACAGCTCATGCATCTGATACACAAAGTAGTGCCGCCTTATTGATTCAGTTAGGGAGGTTTGAATTCAAAATGTAGGCAGGGCAAAAGAAGATGATTTTTTACTGAGAAGTGGGTTTAATTCACACTGCGTGTACTGATAAACAGAGTGTATGCATTGATATTGACAGCGTAAACATGGTATATAAAAATCATCTTTTGCTGAGAGTTGGGAATAATCCAATCTCCATGACATCAATTGACGAAAACTTCCTCAATATTTTCAGCTGGGCTCTGTGGATTGCAAGCACCCTAGAAGTCTAATGAGCCATTTAACAAATCCCATTTTTCTGGCTTAATAATGATGGTTTAAAATAAGTGGTCTGTCTGGGCTATTTTTATGCTCACATAGAAGCAAAGAAGATGAGACAGTTCAATTCCGCTTAAGTCTTAAAGTTTACCGTCTATTTTTATAGCACCCCAGAATGCCTTGTGCTTGGCACTGAATTTAAAGAACTGCATAACAGCTTCGGAGCACATTTTGGGTGTTAAATTATTTAAAAGAATGTTTTTTAACTTATTCCAATTTTAGATCACTGCCTTTTTGATGGGGGTACAGACTCATGTCAGTGTTTGTGGTTTTATTTACTTTTCTTAGTTACCTCTTAAATTCTTTTTAATCCATGTGTACCACAGCAATTCACAGATCCGCAGCTGGACAGTGCTGTTTTGGAAAATGCAAACCAACTCCTCCTGGCTGGTTTCAGTGGAACTGGGTGCATTTTAATTGCTCCAACACAGTCAGCTCGTGGCTCAGATGTCTAGTGCAGAAGGCCTGAGTGTTGGCCACAGCAGATGAGGCCAAAGGGCCTAAGGCAGGTGAGTGCTGAAGAGCCATGCCAGTTCCACCTTTGCTCCAAGGACTTCTTCCTAGGTTATCCACCTTCTAGTTGAAAGCTGCCACCAACCATATCGCAATGATCCAGCTTAACTTTAATTGTGTTGACTTGTTTGCTTTTTAATCAGATGATTCTAATAGTACTAGGTAGGTATGCAGTTACAGTAGGAGATCTAAGAGGGGATATTACCTTCAAAATACAGATCAAAAGAGGACTGGAAGGTTGTCGCAGAAGGTCAGTAGTTGTTTTCTGGGTTAATGTCCTGGGTTCTGAGTTACTGGCTGGGCTTAAACCACAACAGTTAATTACAGTGTGGAGTTCCTGAAGGTATAACTTTAATTATAAAGTCATCATAGAATCATAGAACGGTTTAGGTTGAAAGGGACTTTCTAGCCATGATCATCTAGTTCCAACCCTGTGCCATGGGCAGGAACACCTTCCACTAGACCAAGATGCTCAAAACACCATCCAACCTGGCCCTGCCCCTTTATGAGGCATCCACAGCTTCTCTAGGCACCCTGTTCCAGTGCCTCACCACCCTCACTAGGGTAAAGAATTTCTCTAAATCAACTGTGAGAGGGTGAACTGCTGTCTATCTGTCTTCAAGTTCTGAAGTGACCAGATTCAGGAGTAGACTGTTTTACATGTATGTCAGCCTTCTATGCACTCGTATAATTACCAAAGTTAGTAAGAATGCAGCTACAGCTGTGATTCTTGTATATTACCCATATATATGGGTATACTCTGCACACAGCACAGCAACATTCAGATCAAACCCTACTATGTTTATATTAATAAGTAAATTTTTATTTCTATAGTAATAAAAAAAATGTAATTTTATTAAGTTTTTTTTAGTACTGCTATTTAACATAACTGTAGAACTCCACATTTCCATTTTCAGAAAGAACTGTGAGATACAATGCAGTCTCCTTTACATCCGACCTAAAACCTAATTACAACATGGGTATTCTTGTATACTGGATGATGAACCTAAAGTTGTGATTTATTTCAATATTTTTTGTGAAACTAAAAGCTTAATAAAGTGTAAAAGGAAGCATCACTTACCATTGCTAAGAGACAATATATTTACCTGCAAAATAATTTGTAAACTTCAGTCACTAAACCCAGGAAATAGGTTGAGGTCACCATAAAAAACCCCACACCCCATAAATCACATCACACTACATAAATCAATAATTCCTAACTTTTGGTGTATTCTCTTATACTGATTCATACAATCAAGCATCTTCTCTCAAGGAAGGGGAGAGATAGATGCACATTTTTGCCAGCTTGATAGCAGGATGTTTTAATGAAGTGCTCAGATTGTTTTCTCCTAGAAAGTTTCTATGTGCAGGTTGATAGCATGCTAACGTGAGTGAATTTGCAGGTTTCCACCTTTCCCTGAGAGAAGGAAACAAAAAGACCATTTAAATCGGGATGATGTATTGCTTAGAAGAAATTGGATGCATCCAACTTATTATAAAATAACTGGCTTAAGAGTTATTGGTTTGCCCCTGTAATAAAAAAGACGTAAACCAAAAACGGCGTGCTGGGAACATGAAAATGGATACACTGAAAGGAAATTCGCTCCCTAGTGTGGAATACAGTGGATTCTCCGAAAATTGTGTCATTGGGGAACAGCTCCTGCTTTGTTGCTTATGCTACCATCATCATGGAACAGCTGATTTGAGGGATGATCTCTGTATGTTTACACATTTGTATAGATGCACTACTTCCTCTACTTTATCAATAGACTTACTGTGTGATAATTTGCCAAGTTTTTAGGCTTTTTCTGTTCCAGCTCCTGGTTCATGTATCTGGTATAATGGGATGTTCCTTGCATTGGGACAAATAGAAGTTCTGGGGAGAAGGCCATATTCACACAATAAACAAAAGAGGCCCCAGACTCACTAAAGATGAAGCTGCATGCTCCACAGGTCTAACAGATGTGTGTAAGTAGACCCAAGATATATTTTTCAGGTGCTTGATAGAAACCATGTACACAAAAACTTACTTTTCCAGGACCTGTGTTGCATCTGAACTATTGGTGTATGCCAGATCCATATCTTGTTACTGCATTTGAGCCCTCAGGGCAGGAGATTTTTACTATGAAGTAAATTTCAGACTTGCTTCTCTTCTGGAGCATCGCTTCCTGATACCCTTCAGCATACTATGCTGTATGAAACAGGGAAGGGTATTCAGAAACATGAATCTTGAATGAGCCCTGTGACTGCAGAAAATTTCAGATGAAGCTTCTTGAGAAATCTTGCTTTCAAAAAGTCTCTTAAACTGACTTACGAATGAAGAAAAGTGACCAAACCATTGCCAAGCTGGAAAAATAAGCAATAGAACAGCTATATACATGTTTCAGAGTTAATGTCATAGTTCAAACAGATAAATTTACACCAATTCAGTTATATTTCATGTTATTTTTGGAAACTCAAATACATGTAAAATGCTTAGCTTATAAATACATTTAGGCAGCCCTCTTGTGGACCTCAATTACAAGAGTTGTGCTATTCACAGAGGCAGAGCATTTCCGTATGCACATAGCTATTGGAAGAGTAGTCTCTTTTAGCAGACAGATCCCCTTTCCCTGTTTTCATTCAAGAGCCCTAATTGTAGTTACAGTGCTTCATGAAAGGAAATTTAGAGAAGAAATTATGTATTTTCATAATTTAGTTCTTTTGCATGCATCCTGATTTTGGCCTGGATAAAATTATGGGGTTTTTTTCTTCCTTAAGAAATGTTGGGCAGCAAATAGGAAGAAAAATAGCTGTTACAGCTGAACACAGGACAAACTGATCCAGTGCTGCTTTTTGAATTTAGCATGAGAATAATGCTGATAACACACCGATGGTTTAGTTGTTGGTAAGTAGCACTTACACTAATCAAGGACTTTTCAGACTCTCACACTCTGCCAATGAGGAGGGACACAAGAAGCCAGGAGAGGGCAGACAGGATACTTGACCTGAACTAGACAAGGGGTATTCATACCGGAGCGTATCATGCCCAGTATATAAGGTGGGGGGAGCTGGTCAGGAGCCACTGGTTGCTGCTTGGGGTTGCTGCTTGCTGACCATCAGTCAGCAAGTGGTAGGCAATTGTATTGTGCATCACTTGCCTTTCTTGGGTTTTATTCTTCCCTGTCTTTTATTATTATTATTTCCTTTTTATTTTTCATTATATATTATTACTATTAATTTACTATTTTAATTGTTAAATTGTTTCTGAACAATTAAAACTCAGCCAGGTCGAGTTTCTTATCTCAAGCCATGGGTTTTACTTTTTTCGGATTCTCCTCCCACTCCCACCAGGGGGGATAGGGAGGAGTGAGTGAGTGTCTGATAGGTACTTAGTCACTGGCTGGAGTTAAACCGTGACAGCATGTAACAATTTCAACAATTTGAAGTCCAACTCTCTGCAGTAATTTCTGTGCTTATATTTTGTGAAAGTGTATAAAATGTAAACTATTTTATTTCTCTGTAAATGTCAGGAGAGTATAAATCAATAACAGAGTGGTAACTGCAATTAACTCATGTCACCCCTGTACCTTCACATTAGCATCACTGAGAATGGTCTTACCCTTTCAGTGACCTCAGTAAAAGCAATAACATCCTTTTCTGCTAAAGTTAATTTTTTTAAGTGAACTTAATGCTCCTGAAGGGTGATAGATTGACAATCCTGTAAAGTGAAGTTCCTTATTTGGTCATTGACTACGGGTAGCATGTAATTCCACAAATTATCTAATGATCCAACCCTGTCCCAGAAGGATAAAAATGGAGTCTAGTACTTCTTCTTTTACCCATTTCATTGAGGCATCACAAGTTAGATGTCAGTTGCCGGGGTAGTTTCTGGTGTAGTTGCTGTCAATTAGCCAACTGAGTTGGAATTCCAATCTATTTTCAACAAGCAACCACACATTAGTGTAATGAGTATTGACAGAAAGTAGATGGCCACCACAGACCTGCAAGTGTGGGCCCTGTATCCTGTTACCAATCCCCTAAGCTGTTTTATTTGCAAAATGGCATCAAATAGCAGTTCAAAAGGCATCAGGAAATCCTTGAAACTACTAAGGAAGTTAAATGCAATGGAATAACCTGTTAAGCTGATAATAAAATTTTGAAAGCTTTTATGCTTACTGGAGAATATTGAGAAAATTCATCAAACAGGCAAGTGGAAGATAATTGAATTACTCTCACAAGTATATTTTCATGTATGAATTTTATACTGTAGTATAGTACTAATCAAGTCTGTGTGTATTTACCAGGAGTCTGAAAGGTAATGTCACTCTGGGCCTTGCTGCTGCAAAGACTTTTAGTCAGTTGTCCTCTCTGCTATGGGTCTCAAGCAAACAGAGGAAGGTCTGTGTGCCTCTCCTGTCTACAAGGAAAATATGCAAATACTTCCCTATCTCAGGGTAGTATAGACTACAGACAAATACAGAGAGGTTATGAATTGTTCTGATATAATGACAATAAGGGAGTCAGATATGAAGCTGAGGTAAGACCATGCCAAGATTCGCTCTGTAATGGTTGAAGGGTCTTTCTTTCCTTAAATGCATTTGCACGGAAACATTTGAAGAACAATTAAAATGGCACCTGTTTCTGGTTGATCTCTTTATAGGTGTACTTCTGTGTTTCTGAGTGAACGTGGAGCTATTCTCATCAAAGTGCAGAGGGGGAGAACCAGAGCTGCATCTATGGTAGTGATCTGGTGTGTTAGTGGGGTTGTTGTTTGGTTGAGAATTTGACCTCTCTGTACTTAGGTTCACATGTACACACTCTAGTGTAGTGAGGACAAATTCAAAGTAGTTTTCTTCTCTCTGTCTTGCTAGGACACCATCCCCTATGCCCCATGGCTGTGGACATGAGGAACCCCAGGAGTTCGCATTTGACATGTATAGCGAATTTTGACAGCAGCAGCAAAGCACTTTGGGGTGTTGGTACAGAGATCTTCACTGCATTGCTTTTTAAGTTTAGATATATAGACACGTGTAGGACTGGCAACTGGCATGATCTTGACTGCCAGTAGTCATGCAATGTGGCCATGTGGTCCTAGAACCATAGCAGACTGCACAAAACAAACTGCCCTTTTGTCCTCCATTAGTCAGTGATGTAGTCGCAGCCAGCAAAGGGCTTGTCCTCTGCTTTCTGCCCCAAAGACTTTTGCTGTGAACATTGTCTTCTACTGCTGTGGTTTAACCCCAGCCAGCAACTAAGCACCACACAGTTGCCCCCTTGCATCAGGATGGGTGAGAGAATTGGAAGAGTAAAAGTGAGAAAACTTATGGGTTGAGATAAAGACAGTTTAGTAAGTAAAGTAAAAGCCATATGTGCAAAGCAAAACAAGGAATGAATTCAAGATTTCCCATCAGCAGGCATGAGTTCAGCCATCTCCAGAAAAGCAGGGCTTCATCACATGTAATGTTAATTTGAGAAGACAAACATGATGACTCCAGATGTCCCCCCTTACTTCTTCTTCCACCAGCTTTATATGCTGACCCATGACATCATAAGGTATGGACTATCCCTTTGGTCAGCTGGGGTCACCTGTCACAACTGTGTCCCTTCCCAGCTCCTTGTGCATCCCCAGTGCACTGGTGGGGAAGTGTGAGGAGCAGAAAAGGCCATGGCTCTCTGTAAGCGCTGCTCAGCCATAACTAAAATATCCCTCTGTTACCAACACTGTATTGAGCACAAATCCAAAACATAGCCCCATACCAACTACTATGAAGAAAATTAACTCTATCCCAGCCAAAACCAGCATATCTACTTTTATGTGGAAAGTAAGGATTTTGTCTCCCATTTCAGCCTTCTCTGAAAAAAGGTACAACCAATGCAGGAACAAGTTTAGGGCCTTGGACTATAGTAAGGGATCTGAATATGACATGAGTCAAAAGTCCTTTTTTTCTATGGTCTTATGGGAATCAAACCCAAGAGGTTAGGCTGGAAACGACCTATGGTGATATCTAAGTTTTCTACACCATCCCTTATCTAGACACTGAAGCAACAAGAGCTAGAGGATATGTTGAACACACTGCACATAGCCAGAAGTGCTTTCCACCATTCTCAAGCCCTGCTGTTTTCTTTACAGTGAACTGTTCTTTGCAGCTCTCTAAAGGACCGAATCTGCTCTTTTGAAATGAGACAGGAGTAAATACTTTGAGGATAGGGTGTGATTTTTTAATATGTTGCAGGGACTTAGTCATATCTTTCACAAAATATATTGGAGGATGTATTTTCAACCCTTGAGATAGCTTTTAAAACATTTCACTTTGGCTTCTCTGGAATAAATCCAGTTACCTAGGTTGCAGAATGGTGTTGTGCCAGGTTACGCTGATGTTTTTCCTGTGGAATGCCTGTCTGAGCTTCGTTCAGGATATTTGCATATGTGGCATCTCTTCTTAGATTTAAATCCAACCACTGCTCAGTATGCCATCTCATTAATTGTACAGTGGAAAAAAGAGAAGGAGAACACTGTGACCTGTGTACATGTAGTACTTAGTGAGAACCTAGGGAATTATTTAATGAATTAAATCACCTCAGATGTTTCT
The DNA here is from genome assembly GCA_025447955.1 of Psilopsiagon aurifrons. Classification (NCBI taxonomy): domain Eukaryota; kingdom Metazoa; phylum Chordata; class Aves; order Psittaciformes; family Psittacidae; genus Psilopsiagon; species Psilopsiagon aurifrons. The sequence goes on from JAOEHY010032078.1 coordinate 26,367, forward strand.
TTTACATTTTCAATGGGCCACCACATCCCATATGCCTGTAGAAATTGCTATTGGGCTCAGGTGGTCCCTCATTAGCTATAATCTAATTTAATTTCTTCTATCTTTATGTTAGAACTACCTTCAAATAAAGCTTGATGGCATAATTCTCGGTTGCCATAATTAACAGATGAGGCAGAGGTAGGACAAGAACCCACATTTATGAGTGCAGAAGAGATCCGTATCAGTGGTAGACACTGCAGTGTTTACCCAGTATCAGCAAGCTAGTGAACTCAGCGTCATTGGCAGTACCCCCTGCAGGGACAAAAGTGTTAATTAAAACTCATTATGCACAAAAGGGCCATTCCTAATGAACATGTACTGATGGTTAGCTGTGTCTCTTGGATCTTCAGATACATTAAAAGTAGCATGAGAGATTTCTTTTCCCAGAAAGGGTTGTGAATATTCCTGAAGGATTTTGGTCTGCACCATTACTTTCTATGTGGAAGCACATACAGTGACAGGCAGAGCATGCCGAAGTATAATATGTCTATCAAAAATATCATACTTTTGCAAAAACTGTTCAGCCTGAGTTTGTGAGTAATGTTGTCAGGAAGTACTCTGGAAACATGCGAATAGCTTCTCCGGTCTTTCTGTCTGATCATGGGGGTCAGAAGAGATGGCTGCTGAAGGTCTCTTCCAGTCTCATGTACTCTATGACTTTATGATCATTTCTGCATTTCTGTGAAGGATGGCTAATATGATAAATCTGTATGAGCCACAAATTAGTTAATTTCATGAGAAATTTAATAATGATGAAGTCAAAGGTAAAATCCTTTTGCCTTCAATGGAAACAAGTTTGCTTTTGTGGTGGTGGAACTTTTTTTTTTTTTTTTTTTTAATACTGAATGCATTATAGAATGTACAGGTAAACATGACCATACAATTGCAACAGTTGTTTACCATGACTCCACCCTGACACATACTGACAACCATAAACACGTTTCAACTTACAGATCTTCTGTAAATACTTGCTCTGGTTCAGCACCAGGTCATATTGCAGACAAAGAATCCTATTACATTTGTCTTGCTATGGGTTTGAATCTGTCTTCAGAGCAAGACCAGACCTGAGAGGTGATGCGCATTCTGGGACCCCACATGCCAGGGTGTGACTGCTGTGTTTGCATGGTGGAGATCTGCCAGGCTGCTCGACATAACCCTCTTTCAGAGCAGACTGTATGGAGTCCTGGGTTCCAGAGAGCCTGTGAGTATGAGAAGGCAGGAAATTTATCTGGCTTTGAATAGTAATTTGGGGTATCAGCATATCAGCCGGTATTATTTATGGTTTTAGGAACTTGACTGCCACCAAAGTTCAATGTATTTTTCTGAGCTCCTAAGAGACACTTTGAAAATCCTAGCTGCGTGCCCCAGTTATCTATGCTGCACACAAATGAGCGTGCTACGAAAGTCTAAACACAAGGATACTTTTAACAGGAGCAAGTGAAACTGTGAAATTACCCTGTTTACTACGGTTCCCAGTGGTACATCCAGAATTTCAGGCTTCAGCTTTGCAGAAATATCGTGCACCCTGAAAACATTTTCACTGTTAAAGGAGTTTACGAAGTCATTTGCAAATGGCTTTGATCACTTGCATTTCTCAAAGTAAACACTAGATGGCCATGTGGCCTTTTTCTTCTTCCCGTATTAAAACTTAATTACGAAAAAGCCCCTATGGTGTTCTTGATGACTATAAATAATATCACATTAGGAAATTTCTCTAGAAAATTTAGCCCGTGTTAGACTGATTGCATCAGGGTCAGAACTATACAATTGTATACAGTACCTGATAACTACGTACTGTTTTCGATCAGATTCAGTAAAAAACCGACAAAATCTTTTTATGAAGAAAAGTTATGTTTTCAAGATATATGTTTGTAACTTGCCATATTTTAACACAGCTTATTTTCATGATGGAAAATTGCTTGGCATGGGTGAATGTTCACGTATCTGTATATTGCTAACCACTAAATTAAGACCTATAGTTATCAGTCTGTAAGAATATATGACAATTTATATTCCAAAAGCATAGGCATCTTTGAGAAGAAAAGTTATAGTAAACAAAAGAGTTCAGCATCCTTACACATTAGGATGAAGTGATGAAGTTCGCTTTATCCTTTCTGTAATACCTACCTGTTTTTCTGCAACTGTAACTTCTTGAGATTTATTTATAAAACTTGAATCATTAAGAAGGATTTGATGGAAATTGTTATCCTCCTCATATTTCTGTATAAGTATTAAAGTATTATTTCACTGAAAAGACAATATTGTTCCAAAATTCATAGTAACAAAGTAGAACACTGAGTCCTTCTAACTTTTTAACAGGGCCTTTGACTTCCACAGGTTGAATACCATTCTCACAGATTCTTTTCTCATCCCATACTTTCATTATCTCTGATAGAAATTTTCCATCACCTGTTTTTGGTTCATTTTACTGTAAGAGGGAAACTTTATGAAAATGGTAGATCTGCTGCCCACAGAACACCTGGCTTTTAAATGCAGAAATGATAAAAAAAGTCTTATATATAAATTGGAAATACTTGATAAGTCATAAAGTAAGTTATACAGGAACTATGCATTGTCAATTTCTTTCTTTCTTACATAGGCATTCAAAAAACCAACAACAGACTACTTATTCACAGAAAACTACTGTAGACTCTGGGAAGGCCTGATGAATTTCTTTGATGTTTACTTCATCACTGCACATTCCATAGTTGCTTAATAATGTGAATTATTAAGTTCTATGAAATTCTCTTCCAAAAGTTATCCCTGCTTATGCAGACGATGTGTATACCATCCATGACTTCTTTGCCTGCAAATTAGATAGGCCTTTATTGCCAAAGTAAGGTCAATCCTGGCATTACTTTCTGGGATGAAAGATTTATTTCTTAGGATACTACTGGATACCTACACTAAATGCCATTAAGATGTACGATCTTTCTGTTCTGCCCAAAGGTTTGAGACACATATTTAAAGCAATTTTTTTCATTTTAGGCAGATGGCTTGTTCTTTGTTTATGTTAGCCTCGTGTGGCAGATCTTTATTGACCATAAATTTCTGGCACTCTTGTAGTGCAGCTGCTTCACGTTTAATATTTGGATGGCAGAATGCTCAATTGTATTGGAAGCCAAGGAATTAGATTTGAGTTTAGTGTTCTGCTTATTACTCTCAAAGAGCAATTTATTTCAGGGGGATCAACTATGTATGAAGGCTGTTATATCAAACAGATGAGCAGTTCTCTGCTGTAGATAGGAGAAATCCTTGTTTTAAAATCTTAAGGGCACGTACAGTGTCACCCCAGGTAGATGCCGTTACCTTCTAATAGGTAGGTCTGGGCTCTAGGGTTTTGCTTGTTCTCAAAATGCATTTGGCAGCTGTAAGCTACTTTCAGTCAGATTCCAATGCACTTCAGCAGGCAAACCTAACCTGCTCCTTGTTCAGTGCTGACCCTGCTTACAGCAGGAGGCTGGCCTAGATGGCTTCATGAAGTCCCTTCCAACCTGAATTATTCCCTGATTCCAGAATTTAATTTGTGTTCCTGAGAAACATTTTGAGGCTTCTTATTACTTCCTACCAGTTCCTACTTTTTAAAGCTGTTTATGATTTTCTGCCTTTCTTGAGAGAAAGCATAAGTTATGGTGGTTTCAATTTCCAAACTATGAAGTTGGTATCTAAGCTTACACTTAACCTGTGGAATAAATCAGGTTTGGAGCGTGGAGTTGAGCAGAGAATCACAGCTGCCCTGGATATTTATTTTTTAGTAAACTCATTGGCACAGCATAGCCCCTCCCAGCTAGGGCTTTGCTTTCCAGCTAACAGGCAAATGCCTGGATATTCTTGCACAGATGGCCATTCCCAAAAGGTAGAGGGGATGTAGCCATCCTGTTCCTGGAGGGGAAGAGTATTTTCCATAGAAATGTGAACTGGACAGTGTGAGTTCTCTCCCCCAGTCTAATTTACTATTAGGACAGATAAATTCTCATGTTTTGAGGATCATAGTGAAATGTCTGCTGACCTCAGAGCAAGCACCAGACTTGACTGCAAGTGCAAAGTCAGTTGCAGACATAAATTTGTAGGAGATTGTAAGTTCAGTGCCACTGATTGAGAAGTAGTGAGTCTTGTGGGAACTGTTCATTTAGAAATTTGATTTAAGTATGCATATTTTTTACTGCTGGGTGCTTTGTTCAATAATATAAGAGCTGGGTGGAAGTTAAGGATGTTCAATAACGCAGAAATAAGCTTGTCTGACAGATATTTCTCCCTGGAAAGATTGCTGATTGAACATAATACATGTAACTCTTTCTTAAATTTCTTACAGTAGATGACTTCATGTCATGAACCTGGGACACATCAATAAAGGTTGAGTATGCTGGAACCTTACAAGAGCTATTGTTATTAAATCTGATATCTGCTTGCTCTATTAGGACAGGTGTTTCCAAGGCTGCTTTATGTTGCTTGAAGTGGAAGCCCTCTAACAAGCACTATACATTCAAATCCATTGTCTGCTATATGATAGAACTCACTGCTTACTTGCTTGCTTACAAGATCATAACTTTCCAACTTTAGATAAATCGGGTAGCTCGCCAGACAGATGAGAATCTGTAAAAAAATTTTGAAGATTCTTCGTTTTGGTTCAAAGTTCTTAAGAGCCTTTGGAAAGGCACCAGCATGTCCAGCAGCCTTCTGTTGGGTAGTATCAGGAAGCCCTTGTTTTATCTCATATACCAGAAAGGGTACTGAAGATATAAAGGCTGTCTGACAGTTTGACATGTTTTAATAAGTTACTTATAGAATCGCAGAATCGTAGAATAGTGAGGGTTGGAAAGGACCTTAAGATCATCTAGTTCCAACCACCCTGCCACGGGCAGGGCCACCTCCCACTAATCCGTGCTACTCAAGGCTCTGTCCAACCTGGCCTTGAACACTGCGCCAGCAGTGGAGCATTAACAACTTCCCTGGGCAGCCCATTCCAGTGCATCACCACCCTCACGGTAAAGAACTTCTTCCTCATACCCAATCTAAACTTCCCCTCTTTAAGTTTGAACCCATTACCCCTTGTCCTATCATCACAGTCTCTAATGAAGAGTCCCTCCCCAGCATCCCTATAGGCTCCCTTCAGGTACTGGAAGGCTGCTATGAGGTCTCCACGCAGCCTTCTCTTCTCCAGGCTGAACAGCCCCAACTTTCT